>JAOEHX010015299.1:0-14856 GCA_025448015.1 Bolborhynchus lineola
AGGTGTCCTGTCTCTGCTTCCTCCCAGCTTCCCCTCCTCCCTGGCAGAGCATGAGGCTCAGAAAGTCCTTGGTCAGAATAAACATTACTGAGCAACAATTAAAAACATCAGCTTTATCAGCACTGTTCCTAGGCTGAAATTCGAAAACCCAGCACTGCACTAGCTGCTAAGAAGGAGAAGAATGACTGCTACTGCTGAACCCAGGACAGGGCTGAAGCAGCAATGCTTCACAAATCTGACAATATCAGATCTTTGCAGCTGGTAGACAATGAAAGCATGTGTCATCTACACTTCAGCTTTCACTGAGCTATGCAAACTTACCATGGAAGTATCTTCATCTTTCCTGAAAAGCATTAAGTAGGAAGAATGTATTCCACTTTTGGAAGACTGCTTCACACCACAGAGCAGAAGAAGGTTATTGTTGGACCTGTGTATATCTTTTATTCCTTTAAAATCTGCAATTAATTCAGTTTCTATTAAGCATCTTCTCACTACAGTGCAATATAAATATTAAGGACCAACGGGAAATTTGGCCCTGCAGCTGCATTTCTGCATAGACACTGAGACTGTTGAGTTTTTTATCCACATAAAGCTGAAGTTGTTATTTTCAACACTGAGTGCTTTGTTTGATAACATCTTAAAAATGTTATTGATCCTGAAGCTTTAATGTAAAACATTTGTTAGCTTTATGCTCTGCCATTCACTCTTCTGTTTACAGAGATGTAACAATTACGGAAGCTCCCTATTATAGGTTTATGCTTCAAGAACGTGAGCAAGTCCTGCACAATATACTAACTATCATTCATTTGCTTTGATTGTTGACTGCCTTTATCACATTGTTGGATCGGATCACAAATATGCAGCTGTTCTTTGAACTTTTTGTTTTGCACTACCATATTTGTAGCAGCTGTAAAATGTTGTGAATCAGCTGGGGGCTGGCCGAACATGCTTTTTAAAGAAGCAAGATTTTTTCAGTAGTCCCCACATAATTTTTATGCGGACAGCAATGAACATTTCTTTTATTTCTTTGTGGCTGCACTGAGAAGTCAGAAATTGTTTGTTTAATATGAAACAAATATATTAATTTTTGTTAGGATTTATGAGAATGCAAAACTTAATCACCATGTTAATTTCAAATAGATAAATTCTGAACAAAGCCTTTCTTTCTTTCCAAAGTTCCACTGGATTTGTAATACCAAGCTTCCGTTCCTCTTTTGGGTGTCAGAAAAGCTTGCTTACCAAGAATTTATCAAATAATATGGAAAAAAAGAATATATTTTTTTTTTTTTTCTGTCTGATTACTGAGAAGCTAATTTCACCTCATATCTGATTAATATCTTAATAAAGAAGTTCCCTGATGGACCTTCTTATCTCTTTCTGTGAGTCCACAATTTGTTTACCCAAGATAGAAAGTGTAGAGTGAAAATTTTCTTAACCAAATTACCAATAGACAACACATTTGAATGCTATCCTTGAGTCAATATATGAATAAGCTGTAATAAAATCATGCCCTTTGGAATCTGAGTTATTTCAATACATATTTGAATATCTTTAAACCTATTTGAACTCAAAAGACCACAATTAAATGGCTGGGCTACCACATTTAGCCAGGCCAGGAGTCCTGCTGATAGCACCATTTATTATTACATTTTTTGACAGACATTGCCAGTAAGTCTGCTTCCTGAAAAGGAAAAATTTCCAAGAATGGTTCAGATCCTGCTTGCTTGTTTCTCTACATTGCTCTGATTTGCACTTACAAGGAAAAGCAGCATGTGGTTCTGAGTCTACAATATTTAGTAGAACTCTTTGACCTCTTGGTCAACACACTAATAGGTTATGTGATTTGTTGAGACTGAATTTCTACTCTGAATTGGCAACAGTGTCACCCATTTGCCATATATAGAACATAGGCTCTGTTAGAATTTCTGTGAAAAAATTATTTAATGAGCTATAGAGATTATTTTCATACAAATTAAATAGGCTGCCTGCAATAACTTGGGACTATACATGTTTTTATTGACCACTTATCTCTAAATACTTAAAATTACTATCAATCCAAATATATTCCTGTGAATACTTTATCTGAAAATTAAGTTTCAGTACACCTTTTTCAATTAAGCATTTTTCTTCAATACTGATTGTTAATTTATTTGCAAATTTAATAATTTCTTCTCTTTTATAAATTCCTATAAATAAGTAAAATTAGCTGTAAATTACCTAAAATAAAGATAACCATATTATGTTTGTTTTTATTGTGTTGTGAATGAACAGAAATTTAGATTTAAATGGGAAATATTTTCCAATGCAAATGCAAAGATTAAGTCTCAAGGAATCTAAAATAATTTTGTACTGCAATAGACCATTGTACTGCTATGTCCATCTGTTTAGAATATTTTACACTTTATGGACTAGAGCATGATGCTCATATCCTTGAAAGCAAAATTGTTTCTCAGGGTTTAAGAGGTCAGTAATCTGCTGAGAAAGAAAAGCAGAATGCTAACGTTTCAGTGATGATCTTGAAGACCATAGCATATTTGACCTGTGCTTTGCCAAATAAAAATATGGCTTAGTAAATCATGGCAACAACCAACAGAAGAGTTTAATGTCTAAGAAATCCACCTAAGTATGGTTCATCATTGGTGCAAACTAGACATACATAAAAGGAAGTGTGGAATAAGTGGCCCATCTTACACATTTTTTCAAGTGATTTATTTCCTTCAAATGCAACTAGTGAAAAGCCATGATACCTGGGAGAAAGTTAGTAAGCATGGTTGTATAGTTTCATCTCACAAGGCGCTGTTTCCTTCCACTAGGAAAATTTGTTTCTTCTATGTTGTACACATAAATTCAAGCTGTCAATAAATACTTGCTCCAGAAAGACTTTCTTTTTAACAGTAAAAAGAGCTTGGAACACATTTGCCATAATTCCATAAGTTTCTGTGTAAGTTACTTTACAGACCAAATGACCTGGGAATCAACTCTTCAGACTATGTATACTACACTCATTTAGATCTCAGGAAGATGCCTGTAAGGAAACTCATTAATTTATGTTAACTAAGAGTTAACATATTCAGAATGGAAGATATTCCACCATTCATTCTCAAGTATTTGGAAGCCTGTCAAAATATAATATTTTCCCTAAGAGGAATGTACAAACTAAATTTGTTTTCTGGCACACGTACCCCAAGCAGCTAAGATTTAGCCCAGTAACCTTCATAACACCAGGCAATGTGAGAACCAGAGAGATCACAAGTTGACTTTACATCCTAGATCATGCTGGTAGAGATGACAGTTTGAAGTAAAACGCACAAAAACACTCAGCCCATCTTTAACTTGTAATCTTAGCAAGCTTGACTAGGAGCCATTCAGAAGTGGTGAGCATGGACCTCATTTCATTTACCAAGGCCATTTGTAGCCTTGTGTATTTCATTTTCTCTTCCTGAATTGTGTCAAGGCAGCAGATATTTAGCTATAAATCTACATTTAGATTGCTACCAGTTCAGATACTTCATCAGGCATAGACCTGATATAGTCAGAATCTAAGTAAGCTTTATATCTTAATGTCTGTAGCCAGTACAGGCTGGCTATGCTCAGTTCGCATCTGTCATACTAGGCTTTTTTGCCAAATGATACAAAGCTTTATTGCTTCTTGGTATTGGTTCTGGGGCACTAACATGTGGAACTGACAGCTCTACTGAACACAGGAGAAAAGACAAGCTGAAATGTCTTTGATGAGGTCAAACAATAAAACAGATAGATCCTGGATATGTAATTCCAAATGGACTTTTCAGAACCCAGGCAGGTGCCTGATGTTGATTTCTAGATGGTGGTTGGATGTTGTATTATCATATCTCTTCCTAGAAATAGAGCTTAAAATTTGCCAACACAAGAGAAAAAAAAATTGTCTATTTGAATAAGTGCTGCCAATGGTGTTCAGAAAAATTTCAACCAACTGTTGCAACATCACCTTTCCAAATGTTAGCTATCATTAATTCAAATCCTTTGTTATGGTTATTGCCTTGATCAGAAATTAAACTCTATATTTTTGAAGAGAGAGTACAATAATGGAAAATTAACTAAAGTTCCCATTGGGCCAATATCTGTTGACTACTAATTCAGACCCAGTATGACTGCAGGCATCAGTGTGTGATGTGCCTGCAAAGTGTCAGCCACACATTCAAAATAGTAAAGGAAGAAGAAAATTGGGTATGAAAATTGGCATGCTTAAACCAAAGCCTTGGGAACACTTGATTTTGGGTTAAAGTAACACTAAGTTGGCTAGTTTTTAAGTACAGAGCACACCTAACCAGCAGACAGCTGCGAAGGATTTGCTCTACTTTTACCATAAAATTTAGCATTGTGTGCCAAGAATCTGAATTATGAGGCAGAGGGAAAAAAGGAACAGTCTTCCAGTAATGAAGTGTCACCCACAAAAGAGAAGCGAAATAATGGAAAAGCTATGTTTATCTCCAGTTAAGGAGTTTTCAGTAATGTAGGATGACAATTGCTGGTGTGTGCATTCAATCAAAAACTGTGTATTTGGTCTTCCTTCAGCTTTGCAACTCTAACCTATGGTGGAAGGCATCTTGATGAAACAGAAAAAGACACTTAATTTTTGAACTTCCATTTCCCATACACCATCTTTTTTAATTGATGTAATAATACATTTCACTTCTTGACAGGATTAGGTCAGTTACATAGATACTATTTACCCTTGGAAAAAAGTTCTGAAACAGCCATGAATTAATTAGTTTGCAATAGTTTGGGTGAAGAGAAATCAGGAAGTAATGGAAGCAGAACAGATAATATCAAAGTTTACTTATTAAGTTTAGATTTTTAAAACTTTTTTAGTCTTTGTGTGCTCTTCTAAACTTCTGATACAGCAGTTTGACATTCCTGTGCTAAAACATCCCGTAGTAAAACATTCTGATCTTACCTGAAGCATTAAGCAAACCAAGAACCATTTTCAGACCAATAGATTTTATTGTCTCTACATAGATTTCATGGTATTGCTTGGGTAGTGAAGCAGAAGAGAACTTCTGGGAAAGAACAGCAGGGATCTAGATGGAAAGAAATAAAAATCAAATGAATTATGTTTCTGTGGGAGCTCAGTAGATACCAGCTTACAGAATTATTAACTTGCTGTGAAAGAAGTGAACAAGTTAAACAGGTAATAGCTGAATTTATTATGATGTATGTTGTTTGCTCTGATGCAAAATCTTGAGATTCCAGGAGACAATTCTTGTTTAAGAGAACCCATTTAAAGCTATTTAGATGGAAGATCAAGGACTGCCTACAGTGGTTTGGAAATTCTGAGAAATTCTTACGAAGACAGCAACTGATTAAAAAAAATAAAAATGGTTTTCAATAAGAAACTGAAACACTCCCCCCCATATTTACCAATTTTTAAGAAAAAGCAATGTTTATTTTTGACTATTCTAGAGGTATCATCTCTATTGCACAGATTGTGAGCTCCTGTGAACTACAATGAAATGACAGTAGGACGTCATGAAAGAGATTTCTAGAAGCAATATGCACCAAAGTCATATTTCTCTACTCTTAGTCTAGTCTTTCAGCTACAGAAATACTATCCCCAGACATTGCAAAAAATACTTAGTTCCAAACTTCATTTTAAACCAGGATTACTTTATTTATCTACATTACCCTTTGCTTTAACAGACATCACTGTGGATTTTACACTTGCAACAAATTTAGCTGTCACCTTCCCTTCAGTTATATACACTGAACTATTTTCAGGACCTTACTTGCCTCTTTTTTTTTGTGAAATTAAAAAATGAATATAGTAATGTAGAAACACCCAATGCAATATTTCAAAAGCAGTATTTTTTTTCTCCTTTTTTTAAATGCAACTTCATCAGAACTGAGATTTCTCTGGAGAATGTTTTATCTGTTCAGTCATAGTATTTTCAACAAGCTCTGTCAAGCAATAAGCAAATTAGCTGATAATAATGAATTTTAGTAGACATTCTGGTTTGGGTTTTTATTTAAAGAGTGACTAAACTTGGTAGCTGAATTATTTATGGCACTGTAGCTTTAAAAAAATGCAGCTCAGGACTAGAATTTAAAGTATTTCAGGCAAAAAGGAGGGATAGATACCATTTTTTTTTTTCCCATATGAAAACTTCAACAAAACATGGATTGCATTTCTAAATGATTTGTCCTTTTCCCTTCCAGATATACACAGGTCTATAGAGTAATAAATAAATTTGTAGGTATCTTCCATAAGGATTGTTTTAAGAATACATCCATGGTCTAAACTTATTTGGATCTGCAGAACAGTAACAGTCTTGAAATGCTTTTGTACAACTAGTTCACAAATATTCTAATTTTTTATGCATTTTTTTAGAACGCATAACTAAGCAATGGCACTTCAACTGAAAACCACTAACAATCATTCCTTTCTACATCATCTTTCATCTGGAAGGATTCCAAGGAACTTTACTTTTATTACTTCAATGCAAAGGTCATTCATTTCCAAATGACAGTTTCTTTATATTCTCCTTCCTGTGATGCAAAGACATAGAAATGAAAGATTCAGTGAGCTTTCAGGCTAAGCTATATTGCTTTTCACTTTCCTTTTATGATTTTGGTTGACTTCCCTCCCCCATCCTTAGCCCAACAATGAAACGATGTAAAATCAGGATCGTGGTGCATAGCCCCTAGAGCCACATTTGATTAAAAATGCAGGAACTAATGTGCCATTGGCTTACGATGGTCTTAGCATATAGTTTATTATCCAGTTTATAAGAAACATGTTATTCATATAAGTGGCGTTATTAGAACCATAAATTATGGTATAAACATAGATCTCTATTTGTAACTGCTGTGGCTTTCATTAGACTTGGCTAAAAAACTCCTTCCGATCAGTTGTCTTAGGAATGATCTATATTAATGTCCATGTCTTCTGTCTGTCAACTGGAATTTTTTGGCTTTCTAGGGAAAATTAAGTAGTATATGAAAAGACAAGTGGAAATAAAGTACAGTCTATGAAGGAAACTGTTCAGTTCATTATTGGCATTCCATTACAGATCTGAAAAATTGGAGAATGATAAAAGCCTTAAAAAGTAAAAACTGCAAATAATCTCCTACCACCATTATTTTATGGTCATTTACAACCTTGCAGTTTTACTAATTTTAATATTAAAGTTTATTAATATATCTTGTTAAAACTCTAACAAAACAAAGTCAATTCTGCAATAGGGAAACTTAGCACCATTCTAATATTTTGCATTGAAACTGTATATTTGGGGTTTTGGATCAGTCAGTTTGATAGATTTTGTTAAGTTGGTTGGCTGGTTTCTTTGGAGGGTGGGGGGGTTCCCCTTTAAAGAATGAAAAAAAAAAAAAAGGAAAACACAGCAATGAAAAATGAATGGGTTTGAGGTTAGGGTTTAGTTCACAATTAAGTCAACTGGAATTGCATGCCCAGAACTTTTGATCATTTTAATGAATCCTGAATACTTGTTTTTAAAATATTTCCTCTTCATTTGAATCTTTTGCTGGCCTAGACTTCGATACTTATGGGACTAAAAACCAGGTTTTAAAAACATTGGTTATGTGCATCAAGCAGACACGATGATATTACCCTTACGATTCTAAAAATTACCTGTAGTAAGACTAAAATTTAAAATGATGACATAGAAAAAAGCCTTACCTTCTGTACAAATGGCAAAACTTCAATCCCTCAGAGCTCAAGTAAGCCAGCAGCTACTGCATTACTTTAGGGTAGGTCATAAAGACTCGTAAAGCAATTGAAAAAGTGTGTATATAAAGTTTAATATGCAATTTTCCTTCTTGTTAGACAAGCAATTTAACTCCTCACTGGCTCTATTTCTTCCTCCTCAAACATCAGGAATGGGCAACTGCCTTGGGCTACAGTGTAAATTACCACAGGGTTTATGAAAATATGATCATGCAATAACAGAGGAAGAGATCATAGACTTGAACTCCTTCCAGCTACCCAGCTACCTTCTCACGTCTTTCTACTCGTTCAGAAGAAGCTATTTCAATGTTCTCCTTTTTTTTTTTTTTTTTTTTTTTTGAGATGCCAAAGGGATTCCCAAACCCAGGTTTGCTTAGAGCAGTCTGTTTCAAGTTTTTCAAAGCATTTTAGACATACCTCTTGTTACTTTTTTAATGGGAAGATATTGGCTAACCTTTCCTTTTCTACTCTCCCTTCAAATGGTGGAACATGAGCAATCATGACTGAACTCAGAGATTCAGAAGAACTGAAGCATACAGAGTGAAGAGAGAGCAACATGATCACGGGAAAAGTAGAAGCCTCCCAGGAAGATGGGTGAATTGTTTCCCATATTGTGTCAGCCATGTAAAAGGTTGGTGTACAGAAAATGTATATCAGCTGCCTTTGTTGAGGCCTAATCCAGTGAGAATCTTTCTATGTGGGGAATGTTGCACAAGAAGCTGTACCAGCAGACCTGAAAGAAAGCACGAACATCCTGACCCTCATCTGCTGCAAACCATGGGAGTTGAGAGGAATCAAAATTAGAAGACAGAGATAATCTCCGAGAGATGTAGATATTGAAACAAAGAAGTTACTGAAGACAAAGGTGAGATGTTGTACACTGGACTTTCCCAGGAGCTAATGAAAGTCTCCAGTGTGGACTGAGGGGACAAAAGAATGTGCACTCAAGGAAAATGGAAAGTAATAATGTAACATTTACTGAGATCCATCCATAAGATCACTATGAGGGTTGGTTTTTTTTTTTTTTCTGTCCTTCAAACCCCAATGTGATGCTTACTGAAGCCACTAGATTCTCAGACCTGAGTATTCATTGACTGATCATAAGATGTACAGAGGTGTTGTGTTAGAAAAGAATGGATTCTCTTCTTTCTGTGCAGCCACAAAAAATTCTTGCATATGGTATAGTTATATGACCTCCAATCATTTTTACTTAGAAAATATGAAATGCAGCAAACCTTAGAGAGTTTAAAAAAAGATTAAATTGTGACAAGGAAGAAATGGAAACTTTGAAATAACCTCTAACTATAGAATGTGACTGTATCACGTTAATTTGGTTATTAAATTAAACACATTCTGGAACTGTTTTTCAGCACAGAGGCCAAGTGACCCAGAACAGCTTGCATCTGTGTTCATCCACTTCTTCCCCTCTTTACAGTCAGCTCTACTCAAGCTATTGAGAGTAGTGAAGAAGTTCCAGGTCCTGAATAGATCTGGAGGTTCTCTGAGTGGGCATTTGACACCTCAGGAAATAGTCTAGCTACTTTATAACAGACACAGTCACATTCAACTGCTCAAGAATGTTCCCGCATAAAATTCAAATAATTACTGTGACATATCCAAACAAAAATTATTTTAGAAGAGACAACAGTGGAGGGTTAGTTGACTAAACTGCATTTTTCTTTCTTATGCAACACATTTTTCCAGGCATTTACTGAAATTTATAGGCATAATTCTGTCATTAAAACTCCAGAAAAGTAGTTCCAAATCTGCTCTAATATAGGTTACAGCAGGATTGGATCCCAAGTTTTTTTAAACATTTGACACAGTACTTACTTTTATGAGGACCTATAAAAAAAGAAATAAAGTAAACCCTATCATCCCTTTCATCCCCTTGGGCAGATAATATTAAATCCACATGGATTTCTGCATTGCGAATATAGAGGAACAGAGTATAAACTTCCAAGGACGTGTATTCTATATTTGTTTCAAGAGTTTCGTAGGATTCATGAGAAAGAAAGGAGCCTGTGAGTTGGAGGCTCTCCATGACACTGCTGTATAATTTTGTAACCATACGAGGAAAAAGAAAGAGAATGCATGTACAGCTGAGTTATGTTATCAATATTAGATGCAAAAACTCAGATTCAACTTGTTCTATGAACGTGGAATGCAGAGATGTAACCTGGAATTTCAGATGCACACTGGAATCAGCAGACTTGATGCACAATCTGAATACCTTCTAATCAAAAGAAATTGATGAAAAAGTGCTAAAATAGGCTGCAAAAATGCCAAATAGAAATTGAAAGCTATGTAAGATCAGTAATTTAAACTCCTAACTATTAAGATTCTGTCATGGGTAACATTTCTAAGCTGGTTTTCTCAATTTGTTTGAGAGGTTTTCTGTTCTATACAGAATATACAGATGTTCACTGAAGCACGAAAAAGAACAGTGATAATTCATCTGCTGCAAAAGAATTTAGAGTACTTATCCTAGAGATATGATATAGTCTCTCACCTGGAGAACATTTAAGTAGTTTACACAAAATGAAAGAATTGAAACAGAAAAGACCTAAACAAGCTCTAACTTGGATACAAGACTGACAACATTCTCATACTTAGATTATAAATTCCTGAAGCAGAGCACGGTAATGAAGTTCTGTTCTTCCATAGCCATAAATATTAGTATATGTTATTTTGTAACATAGAAGCCATTGTTATTTTGTGAGTGCTTTGTAAGTTCACCAACTTATTTTCTTTCATTAAAATGCTTAAATAAATGTTTTATTTTGTACTAAATGAAAAATAATATATATATATATATATATATTTTTTTTTTTTTTTTTTTTTTTTTGCCAAATATGGAATCTGGGCCAAGAGTTGCTTATTTTGGTGATAGTAATGAAAAACTCATACTAATTCATTCAAGAAGTATTGCTTTTCAAGTTTTATGGATGTCTTGGAAAAAATAATTAATCACATAGCTCTGCTGTGAACAAATATTTGATAATGGAATGGAAGTAGCCCATGTGGAGTGTGTTAGGATTCAAATATTAACAGAAGCATGCCAACTTTGTAACAGATGACTTTTTATGTGAGAGTGATTACAGCTGGAAGCACACTGAAAATTAACAACACATAACTACATAGCATTAGTGGGAATTGCAAAACTGAACTGAGTCACAATAAAAACATAGATGTTGATATTACAGTATTACTTTAAGTCTATAAACTCATAAGTATTTCTTGTTGAAATATCTTATGACAAATCTATTTAGAAATATGTCTATTGTAGTATATCTGTTGTGCAAAGATTCTGTTCACATCCAGAAGTTAATTACTCATACTGATATGCAGTGATCTATGCAATGGCTATTCAGGCTGCTAATGTCCCATGTTCATGAATACTTCCTACTTTGTCATGCTATATCAAGCAGAAAGGGCTAGGGGGGAGAAAATGAGAGAGAAAGAGAAATAGAAAGTGAGAGACATGGAAGCACTGGGTAAAATCACTTTTTACTTTGATGTTTTAAAGGAAAGGTGTGAAACTCAAAAATATTCCCCTGGAGTCTGAGTCATCCAATACCCATCAGCATTTGAAATAACGGTACCAGACAGCAGAACGGAAAAACGATATTAGGACTATGTTAGATCATTCTTTAGTAGTTTTCTGAACCCTTTTTCCTTGTCCAAGTGGAACTCTAAGGCATAAGAAATTTAGCAGTCTTATCCACGGAGACCAAATTCAACAACTGTATTGAGCTTCTCTGCAGAAAACAGGACAGCAGCTCCCACACACCCTCCAGTAAAGAGTGAAAAGTTAGCAAAGCCAGGTGAGGAGGCTTGTAGGAAGTACTTTTTATGACAAGAAGCAGAACTGTATGTAGGACAGGAAGGAACTTATTGCCCACTCGTATCATATTCACTAAATAGACTTCTATTTATTTCTTTTTTTTAATGAAGACTTTTGATTTAGTAAACAGTGTCACTGATATTAGTCCTTGATATTACATTACCACTATATTCACAGATCAGTTTGACAAATGTTGTATTTCTAATACTGTTGGAACGGATAGGGAATGTGTAGGAAGAAAGGTTTGGAAAAAAACTGTCCAGAGGTGACTGTGGGGGTTAATGCAAAGAATATTCTAGGAAGGATATTACAATTGGTGCACCAGATTCACAGCTCAATGAAGTTACACAATATTCTTCAGTGCAGTGTAAGTGGGAACAAAGATATTGAAATGAAAACCCAAATTCCAAAGAAGAAAAAGAGTTTTCCAATTATTTTCTCTCTAGTGTCTAAGGTTCATTCTACACTTAATTGTATAGCGAAGATACTCAACTCTTCAGAGAACACTGTGTTAAGACAAACACAAGCTACCTCTTATGTTTAATACTGAAATGTTGCAATAATCAATGTTCTTACAAAATATTCTGCTGATAACTTCTGGTCTATCACTGCTGCCAGATCTGGTGTAATTCTGTTAGTGTTAAAGCAGTGACTTTTTTCTTGTATAACAGTGCCATCTCAATCTGAACGTACTCCTACAAAATATATTCCAGCTTCAATTTCTGCGCAGAATTTCAGTGTAACATCATCCCATATAATTCAGAATATGTTTACAAAGATGTGACTCCATAAAGCTTATTTTAATTTTGATCAGTTTCAACCAGCTCCTATTAGGACAGAATGGCAAATCCTTATTTGCTTGGCTTTATATTATTTTATGTGCACCTTTGTCACTTTTTAGTAACAGCTTAATTTGATAACAAGAGTAATTTATATTCAAGACCATCTTAGAAAAACTATTTCACTGAACATTAATGAAAAAGATGACACAAGAGACTTAAGCATCTCTTACAGAGACAGTTTCTTAGAAAAAATATCCCCCCCATCATCTATTATTATTAAAATTCCTTCTACTTGGATCATTGAAATTAATTCCAAGACAATAATGCTTTACAGGCCAAAAACGTTGCTATCCAAAATGGCATCATAACACACACTTTTTCAATTTGGGTGGCAGACATGTTACTGGAGGTTTGGAAAAAGCCACACTGCCTGATATTAGTGCTTGTTTTCTATGCAACACAGCATGAAAGATCTGGCACATGCTTTGTGCTTCTGTATTTTCTAAACCAAAAATAATAGTAAATTCAAGTGGTTCTCATCTTGATCATAAATCAGTCACATGTGTGATTAGGTCTAGGTGCCACAAAGTTGCACCTCATTTAGTTGTTGTTCATTCAGGAAGAGCTGAAATATTTTAAACTAGATTTTTAAACTTTATAGGTGAGTTCCACATGAAAATAGATTTAAAAGACTTTGTCATTCCTTTAAGCAATTTAATCTTTAATTTACGGCTTCAAACAAAACCAGTCTATTTAAGAGTTAAACCTTATGAAAAATATCTACAAAAGGGACTTGTACCAATCTGAAGGAACTTTTTTAAAAACTGAGCTAGAAAAGTAGGACTTACTTAATTTGTTACACCAAAGTCAGTCACAGTGAAAGTGAGAATATGAGTGTGTGTTTGGAATTCAGTTGGGTTTATTTTACTTCTCAAGTTGTTTCCCAGACTTCAGTAGTTAACAATTTGGCTTAAATGTTCATTACCTGGCGGATCACATAAAATTTTTTGCTACTAAGCCAGCCTTCAGAACCAAGATGAAGGTCACAAGCAGTAAGGGAAATTTGCAAAGCTCTCTTTTATACCATTTAACTCACAAATCATTAATCTTGTTCACTCAAACATTTTAGGGCCAGTGCTTACTTAGTCATTTAAGTGAAATTTTGGAAGGACTTACAGCAATAAAAAGAGAAAATTGTGACTGTAGGGGACTTTTTGATTCAATCGAAACTAGAATATATGGGCAGTTTAACTCACATATTGACAATCAGGGCTACGTTCAGTATATGACTTTAGTGAGTATGTATCAGCAGATCAAATCAGAACATAAGTAAAAACAAACCAACAAAGTTTATATTCTGTTATTTTTCATACTCAGATGTTGGCTAGAGGACAGGGCACTTACCAACTTGGAAAAAGATTGTGGCCTCGTCAGTATTTAGGAGAGCAGAGATTTTTGAAGCAGTCAGCAGTAGCATGCATAAAGAAACTGTCAAATCCACAAAGGTATACTGATGAAGGTACCTTACTGAGTAAACAAATGTTTCTACTTACTGATCTTCCTCCGGTATTATCATTGTGGGGCTTACAGCACAGATCATACACCAAGAAATTATGACAGTTATAAAAATATCTGAAGTATGCAGCCACACTTCCAGTTCCATACACTACCCAAGATTTGGGGAGTCTACAGAATAAAATCAACGATTCAAACCCAGTACCTTTAAGTCTTAATATCTGAATCTTACTTCAGGCAAGATGACATGGCAGATCTACTTTTAGAGAGCATTCTGGAAATGATTGTAAGATTAAATATGTTTAGAATAACATTTAATACTTGAATGTTTAGGCATCTATTCAGCTCCTTAGCTCATCAGCTAATTAAGCCTTCTAGGATAAGATGCTAAGTAAGATAATGATCTGAGAAGCAGACAAAAATTCATTAATAAGTGACTTACAAAATAAAAAAAAGAGTAAATATTCAGGTTTTTAACCTGAAATGGGCTACAGAATTTACCACTGCTTTTCCAATCTAAGTAAATAGTCCAGCAGGGACACCATTTCAGGCAAACAGCTTATCTGAAAGAGCAGTTCCCTGATTAAGCCAGGAATGATAAATCACAGAGTATTCTCAAGTGTAATGAACTGTTTTAGCTATATAAAATGAAAGAAAAGGATATGAAATGCTAGGTCTTAGAGAATCTATATGGTGAAAGGGAGTTTCAAAGTCTACAGAGAGTTCGTGTGTGAAAATATTTGATTTCTTTTTCCTATTTCTTTAATGATCGCAAGGCGGTTTGTGTTTTTCATAGTTTTAACCCACTCTCAAGAAATTAAGAAAATGAAGAACGATTCTAAAAGAAAATGACCAAATGATCATGATTAAAATTAACCTAACAATGACAACTTATTTTTAATAACTATATGTAATATTTAACAAGAGTGCAAAATCTGCAGTTTAATACTACTTGTTAAACTAGGGAACACAAAGTTTGAAAATGCATA
>JAOEHX010015299.1:23963-40327 GCA_025448015.1 Bolborhynchus lineola
ATACAGCAGAGTGAGACCTAAGAAACTCTGGTTTTTGGCTCCATTACTGACCGTAAGAGGGTCCCAAGGTGCTATAAGAAGATAAATTTTAAATTGCTAAAATAAGTTGGGACTCCCACTGCATGCAAAAAGAAGCTGTGTTCATGTATAATTATAGGATTACGACCTATTTTCCTACTCAAGATTTGATCTGTAGGTTTGCTAAGCAAGCCTATTCAGTTCTTGGGGGGGCTTATTCTAGATCATTTCTTTAAATTGATGTAAAAAGCACTGCATTAAAATCAGAAATTATTACTATTCATTATTTACTATTATTTCAAGTAATCCAGTATTCATCTTAAAATATCCTTTCAATGGCCAGTGCTTGGATAAAAATACATATCTTAAAATTCCATTGTATCTATTTTGGTATAACTTTATTATTTTTTGACATTTGCAACTACCCACAATTATTCTTTTTCAAAAATTTCAGTCTGCTGTTTTAACCAATTTGCAGTCTACATATTTTTTGTATTATACATTTTATCCCTATCTATCTTAGTTGATAAAAATATGTAATCTATATAAGAAATCTCTAATGCATTCTTTGGGATCAATGGTTTCATAACCTTGTTGTACATAACAATTCCTTCTACAAATACCTGATAGCTATCTGTGTAATTATTTGGGAAATAAGATTATCTCCTTTTTTTTTCATCACTTTGTTTTGGTGATGAGGGGACTTTTTTGTTTGCTTACCTTTCTTGCCTCTTTTTCATCTTCTTTATTCTGCTGTCTGATTTATAATTTCTTTTGGAAGTAGCAAGCATAGTGTCTAAATCTTCTTCAGGCTAGTCAAACAATGAGTTATTAATATGAAAATCGTATTATACTAAGAAAGGATGGAGAATAATGAACAATTATAAAAGAACACAACAAAAAATGTTTTTATGTGTACTCATGCAGTAGTTGATGTTCTAATGTACTAGTTGATGCTCTAATGTATTAGTTCCATAATAGCTACAAATCAATTTCAAAGAAATCAAAGAATCATTTAAATACGCTCAGAGGATAAATCACTAAAGATACTCAGAGAAATAAAGATGCACTCAGAGGATAAAACATTTAAAATGCATGAAACAAAGATAGAATGAACTGAACTGAGACACATGAAAAAATAACTCAGCTACTGTTTTTCTCATAATTTTCTTTTTCAGTTTTTCCTCTTTTTTCCTCCCCTTTAATATTTATTTTTCTATTGGTGGCAAATATTACCAGCTATCATCAAAATTAACCTCATTTTCTTCTGAACATATTCTTTTGTGCCAACACAGCAATAGGATGGATACTCTTATATGTTGTCCTTGTAACCATATAGAGTTTGAATAAATTCTAACTACTTTATAAGTAGAAATGAAAACAAAAAAAATCTACATTTGTTAGTTATTACTTCTTGGTTTCTTCCAAATACTTTCTATTAATAAAAGTAATCACTAGTGATTGAGATTATTAAAAGTACTAGGAGATGGCATGTCTTCAGACATAAATATTTGTGCTATCAATGTCTTTTATTGAGTAAAAGTACACTGTTTTAGCACTGACTTTTACTAATTTAAAACAGCATAAAACACTGCACATTGTCTAATGAAAACCAGTGATGAAATGAAACCTTCAAAAGGCTAATTTCTGGGATTTACCAGCTTTTGCATTTTATTTATGACCAGGAGGAGCTGTTAGGTGAACATAAAAAATGCCCACAAAAAATGTAAACTACAAAAAATCATAAAAAGCAAATTTCAGAAGTCACAAAAGGAAGACAAATTATTTCAAATGAAGTTTTCCTCTTGTGAACACTTACTTATCTCTTGATGTGGTTAAGGGAGAGTTTGCTTGTGTTAATAAGAAAACTATGACTGTCCAAAAAGCTAACATTTCTATGGACATCAGCAACTTCAAAAAAGTGTTGATTTGTCACACTTAACCCAGGAAAAGCAGAGAAGAGCACACTCCTTATGAGGCACATACATAAAAATTCTTGGTTGTGTCCATAAAAGGCAGAACATCCTCCAAATGTGTGTTTCTCTGGAAAAAGCTGGTTTACTGCAGAATGTAGGTCACTGTATATACACTGGAGTAGAAGATAATTGTGGGGAATTGCACCAGGATTGGACTTTGTTGAAAGCTCCTACACATTCAGAACGTAAAACTGAAGCCAAAGCCTATAAACTGTTGGATATTTTGAGTAGATTAACTATCCTTTTGTTTATGCTTGCTTTAATTAGACTACCTTGCAAGACACCATCACACAAGCAGACTTTATTATAGCTAAGCATTACATTTTACAAGCCTATGATATTTGTGGGGTGGTTCTACTTCCACATATTGAAGCGCACTGATAGTGTGTGCATATTTTGATTATTTTTTTTTCTGAATAATTATTTTCATATGATTTTCATATTGTGCAATAAACAAAACTGCTTCATCCCTGAAATATCTCTATTATAGAAGTTTAAGAGTCAAATGTCTTTCTATTGCTCAGGCCAATGCTAAAATATTTGCTATTAGAGCCAAGCTTTAGTTTGCACAAAACCAGTAAACTAAACCTTTCATTCCTTAAGTGCTTTTCTTTATCTGTGAGATACTGAAAAATGTCTTTTTAGCTGGCACAAGTGGCTTTGGGGAGTGTTTTACAGTACAATTTTGCAAATGCTTATTTCAGCTTTATTGGCCTCACAGCAGAGATTACAGGAGACCACACATTTGGGATGATCATTTTTCTTTGCATTAGCAGAATACATTTAGAATGGCAGCAGCTAACCTTAGAGGAACCTGGACTAATGAACAATACTTCATGGAAATCCTTTCAACATTTAAGAGGGAGCATTGAGGGGAATCTTTAAAAGTCTGAAATTCACAGTGGAAGCCAAAAAAATTTGTTCCTAAATCCCTGTGTTTTGTTTTTGTTCTAATTAGGCCCCTACTTCCCAGCCTTCAATTGTCTATAAGCACATTGAATGGAGAAAAATATTTCATGGTCTACTAGTTTTTGGGTAGGAAATTCCTCATTTAGACGCAGCAAAACAGTCGTTTCTGCATGAGAAAGACTTTCCTTGCCATAGCAGTCTGATATGCCTTCGTATTTGGAAAAATATATGCTTAAGCAAAGGCTACATCCACAACAAATAAGAATTATGATATCCTATGAAATCCTTCAGTGTTTCAGAGAAGTTTGTTGCTTTTTCTGGAATTGACATGTATGCATGATTTGCTTCATCTTTCTTTCTTCTATGAAATAAATATATGAACAGCTATTTCTTGGGTTTAAAAGCTCATCTTTTTTTATTTATCTTTTGGCTGCTTGCTTCATAATCACATCATAAAGAATCATTGAATTAGAGTTAGAAAAACTATTATATCATCTCTTTAATCCTCTTTCAAAGTTAGCATATGATACAGTTCTCCCACAGAGACTAGTTCAGACGACTGTCTTTCGTAGAAATTATGTGAAAATATAAGAACATAGGTCAAATTCATCCATATTTATTGCCTTTCTAGGCACATTTTGCACAAGGAATGAATTTGGAGATATAAAGAGTAGTTAAAAATAAATGCTTAAAAGCTAACCCCATATACTGTTTTTGTTACATGTGTGAATAATACAAAAATGGGGAATGAAAATGCAAAACATATTGCCATGATCTGTAAGTAGCACTGTTTATTAATACAGTAGTTGAAACAGTTTTCAAATAAACTGTCAGACAGCCAAGGCATCTTCTGTGAAAGCATAAAAAAAGCATGCCATATTTTAAGTAAACAAAAAATTACTTTATGGGTGTGTTCTGCATGGTATCACACAAGAAGGAGTGAGGAAAATCAAAAGCTGAAGAAGTGAAATCACTAAATGAATTACATGAATTCAGTAGAATTATATGGAAGACTTATGTCCAAAAAGTAAATTGTCTGGAAATCAAAGACTGTCAACCCAATGTTCAACACCACAGAGATTGGCAAATTTACAGCATTCATAAGCCTGCTTCTTATGTTCTGAATATTCAGAATAGCCTCTGAAAAACCTTAGATCATAGAGTCATAGAACTACAGAATGGACAGTGTTGGAAGGGACCTTAAAGGTCATCTAGTTACAACCTCTCTGCCATGAGCAGGGACACTTTTCAGATACTTGCTGAATTAAAGAAATTTTTTCAGTGTTCAGAATAAAATAACATTAGTATATATGCAGCTCTTTATACAGTAAATCACAAAAATCACTACTGTAATTGTCTAAAAAATAGTCTGTAGTCTGACTAAAATCACTAGCTTGCTTCAGAGTAGTCAGTTGGAAGTTCTGGGGTAAAGATGTCATATTGCACCTTAAATAGTGTATGAAGCACTTATTCCATCCACTCCATGATGTAGTAATTGGTTGGTTTTCGTTTTTTATAGAACTAATTTCATGATTAGTCCAGGTTGATAACACCGAATGGTCAAAATTCCTCTTTTTGAATGAGGACAGATTATCTTTAGAAAGAAAAGATACTTCAGTTTTCTTATGTCAAGCTGTTCCTTGTTCTGTTATGAGACTAGGAAGATGATACCAGTTTGTACTCTCATTTAGCTTGCATTTACTTAATTCCGAGGATTAGAAAATGGGATTATGGTAGCCAAATACTTTGGATGACAACTCTGATTGTTGAAAGATATTGTTTAAAACATAAAACCAAACCCATATAAATTCAATATCAGTCACTTTAGCAGTGCTCTTAGCCAAAAGAATTTAAGGAGCATTTTAAAAACACAGGACATGGTAATCATAAAAAAAACCCAAACAAAAAAAACTAAACCCAATTTTGCATATTTTGCATAGCAAAACGAACTCAGTATGTGACATTATAATGATAAGAAAACTCCATTTCCATGAAATGGAGACTTTAGAGTTTGTTATTTCTTTAAAATACTAATGTCAGGCAATATCCATCCAGGTCATATGTTGGTATTAGAATATAAACCCAGCTGGCAAAAAAAAACTTCAGAGATAAAATAACATACTCAAGACTTGCTGAAAGTTGAAATAAGAAGATGTCTATCTTGTGATGTTTGTCATGTCCTAAAAAGCATAGCATCACAAGAATTAATATGACACAGTAAAATTTGTCTGTTTCATATAATTGGCAGCAGTTGAAGTAAAAAAACAGAGTTTGCAAACTTTGATTTGGTGTTTGCTTCGGTCTGATCAACTTCAGTTTATCAGAAAAATATGGCCAAATGGGAGCTAGTTTAATTTGCTTAATGTTAGGACCAATGAATTTTAATAAATTTGTAATGCTAACAGAAAAATTATTATGTTTACCAATCTGTGACTTTCTTTTCACTTTAAAAACTCAATTTACTAAACAAAAGCATATGGAATTATTTTTGTTCTTAATTACACAGAGCTAACAAGCTTTCTGTTTATAAACTGAACAAGCCATGAGAAAACCATTTTTCAAACAAACAGTAAATTTCTTATTTTCAAGAATTTAACTTTTCTCTAGCAGTGGAAGATACAACTAAACAAAATTATGGAGTCCTTGCCTTAAATCGAGGCATTACAGCCTGATATATTTCACCATGCAAAACATTAACCTTTGCCAAGTACATAAGACAATAATTAAAACCAGGTCTGAATCCGTTATCAATCAAGATTTCAAAGATGTTGAAGCAGACAGATGCTATTTCAAACTAAGATGAAAGCTGCACATTATCATGATCACAATTTATGCAGTATATGGCCCTACAACCATAGTTAAACTAAGAGGAGACTGAAAAACTGTAGCTTTGTTTGAAAATGGAGAACTAGTTCCCTGCTTGCAATTAGTAGGTGAAAAGCCAGGAGAAGAATTTCACTGATACATAATTTGAAAAGGTAGCTTACATATGTAGCTGATAGGCTGAAGGGGAATCAAAGTGTCTCCAGAGGGAATGAATAGTGGTTGTACTTGAAAAATGATCATGATATCTCAGGGGAATGAATCTCTTCCAAACACTGTTTCAAACTAGGCTGGCCAATAGGCTACAGAAGCCAAGAATAAGACTGGATTTTTTTTTTTGTTTTTTTTTTTGGTTTTTTTTTGGTTTTTTTTTTTTTTTTTTTTTCCGTTGGCTGTATGGCCTTGTAATTTAAACCACAAATAAGGAGAAGATGAAGAATGCCCTTCAACTCCAGAAAGCAGTATTAATAACCTATAGTGAATACAGTTCAGCAGGCTACTTCATGTCTTTGAAGCGAATAAATATATCTTTTCTAATTCTTATAAGTTTTGTATCTAAATGCTAACACTATTTTCAAAGTCAATCCAGCTATGACATGGTTATTTAGTTATCGAACCCTTCGAGTACTTGACTTAAAATAGGATTCTTATTGCTTTATAGTTTCTGTGATGATTTATTGCACACTTAACACATAGCTAAAATAAAATATGTCTGTGAAAACAGATTTCTAAATGGTTGGGCAGATTTGTTAAACTGTCATTACAATTTGCCATCCCAGTGCAAAAATAGGAGTCTTATTTTTAACTGTCATTCATTTGCTTAAAAAAAAATGCTTGGTTTATTTCAAATTATGAGATAGCAATAGCTTTGACTAGGTTTTCTGAAAAAGTCCTTGATCAGTGTCTGAAAGTGCTATGCTGAATTATCACCTCCTGATGATACCATGAACAGCTTCTAATTTCTGTGTTAATGATCACTGATGATGAATGTTGTTCAATTTTTTAGGTTTTTTAAACATAAGAAAAGAATCCTATTTTTACATATATTTTTTCAATTCCAGAGGAAACTTAAATAATCCCTGCACATGATTGGTTCTCAGTATTCAACCATATTTCTTATTTCAAATCATTACTGATTTGTAGAGAATTGGAACATTTTTTTAACATTTTGCATTCCTAGAGGAACTTTCTTCTTTATATAAATGTGACAAAAATTTGCATGGATATCAAAGCTGCTATATACAGGTTGACATTATTCAATACTTAGATAAGTTACCCCATTTATCACAAGGTTGAGCTCTTCAGTCAGTCTACAGCTGAGCAGATTTCTTTGGTTTGCTTTTCCCAGGACAATTATTCTAGATATATTGCTTTCATGGGAGATGTTAACCAAAAGCACTGCTTTCTTTCAGCCTTGCCCTGAAAATCTCTCTCGGCAAATAAGAAATATGAAACACATTGTCTGGATTTCACCAAAACTAAATCACCACAAGGAGGAAAGAAGGGGCAGCTCAAACATTCACTAGAAAGTTAAATTAGGAAAAGGCAAACCACCCAGGAGGGAAGCTTTGGTAGGATATTCAATAATAACAAATAAGAAACTACTCTCTCATCAAAGGCAATCCTTTCCCTTTCCAATATAACAAAGCATAAGAATATAGTTGGCACTTCAAAACTCATAAAACTTTTGGGTTGCTGAATTAAAGCTTTCTAGTCCTCTCTATAGCTGCTGTCTACTTCCCTGTGAACCTGTTACTGAAAGGAGATCTGGAGGGACCACCCATCCACAGCCCATATCACCAAGCAGGGAAGTGCCAAGTTTAATCCTTTAGGGAAGCATTTTACCCCCACTGCATATCCAACACTTCCATCAAGCTACAGGGTTGAGTGACAAGAGATTTAATGTTTTGTAATGAGAAGCTAATTTTTCAGGAATTGTACGTGGGGGCAAAGGGTCTCTGTAGCAGAGCTGTGTCAATGAAAATGCCACAATGGTGATATCACATCCAGGTTGCTAAGATTACCACCTACTGATATCCCAAAGGTAGAGACTAAAGAATGAACTTCATAGATTTAGCTATGAGTTCATGTTACAGAATGCAACCATATGTTGGCACTTAGGTTGTAGATGCAAAACTCCTGGCAATGAAAGGAACTGATAAGACAAAGCAGGGGTGAGAGACAGTCAGATACAGATGAAACAATCATTCTTGCATTTACATTAAAAAAAATAAAAGAGAAGATAAGATTTGTTGGAGTTGTCAGAGCAAAATAACTTTTCACTTAAATAGGTTGAAATACCCATATACCAGCTAAAGTACATACTAAAGTAGCTTTTGACATTTATTATTCATTAAAATAGCTAAATATTTGTAAGAAGAGGCTAGAAAATAAACTGTATTTGCCTTTGTTTTAAGCATTAAATTTATTTGCTTAGATGAAACTTGTAGAAAAAATTTTATGATAAAAAATGTGTTGATGGTATGTTAAATGCATGAGCATTCTGATTGCCTCAGGGTGGGAAAAATGGCTTTATTCTCACACACAAAATTACTTGACCCAGGGAATACATTCAAAAATTGGGGTCAAATGTGCACCAGCTGACTTAATATATAAAAGCCCTGCTTGTCACAAGAAAAAAGTCAAGAAAATGGTGGGGAAAAAACCCTAAACTGATGAGATCCTAGATTTTTACAATAGCTTCAGGTGTAAACAACAGCTGCTAAAGTGAGACATTGCACTATATCTAAGTAACACAAATAAGGGATAATACAAACCTGCTTTAAATCTCCTCAAGTTCAGTTGAATACTCCAGTGTGAAATTCACTGCTGAAATAGTTTCAAACTTTTGTTTCAGTCAACTTTCCCCTAACTTTCCTATGGACAGTTCTCTCATTCAGTGTTTAAGTTTTGAAAAGAGATCTAAACAAGGTTGACAAAGGTTAATTAACAGAATGATGTTGGCAACAGGGCAAGTTCATGGAACAAAAGGAAAGAATTAGTTTAGAGAGTATCTTTGAAAGGCTTTTATCTTTTTAAAGAAAGAAAAGTCAAAGCACCAGAAATGGTTATGGAATACTGAAAAGAAAGAGGGAATGGATAATCACAGTATCTCTTTTTCTGACTTGTAAAGTTAGTGAATCCTTATTCAAAATGGAAATAACAGCCACTACTACCTGTTCTTTACTATGCAGTTATGACTCATGCTTGTCCATTTGTATATGTGCTTTAAGACATGACAGGAATGCGTGACAAGACATGTGGGGGACTGAGATTATCCTTTTACAGCTGATCACATTTTTTGTGTCTTTTATTTCCCCTTCTGGGGACTATGTATGGAGAAATGGCTGGATACAAAAATAAATAATAAAAAAGAGCTGACATTGACAAGATATGAGTCCATAATCTGCCATAATGGTTTAAAGGAATAATACTTTTCCAAAATTAAATGAATGGTGAGAATGCAACACCTTCTGGTTACCATTGCATGCTTTAGTAATGGAAGATATGTTAAATATTTAGCTAAATTCTTTGTGAGCCTAGCTTGTAACCTTTTCCTATCAATATACTGGAGGTCACCCAGACAGTAATACCTCCATATTCTTTCTACATACCATATTACCTACAGTGACAGAAATTTTAGTTAAAACATGACAAACATATTTATTGCTTATAAATAATATGATAAAAACCCCACAAATATTAATAGATGTGACTTTTTGTTTCTTTTGGAAAATGAGTGAAACAGACTCTGATACTTTTTCTTCTATATTTTCTTACCTAGTACATAATCCAGTTGGGGAGGACTAGTAGTGCAACTGAGGAGCATGAAACCAGTGTATCTAGCACATCTGAGACAACTTTAATCTTTCAAATCGAGGTAAAAAAAAAACCTCATTCATCAGTATAAGGTTCAGCACAAAAATAAATACATGCAGTAGATTTATGATTTCATTCAGGCCATGTTTCAAGCTGTATTTTTACAGCACTAATGCAGTTACTGACACATTACAGCTATATTACAGCTATGCTGAAAACAACAATATATGTTTCAATGATACATCTAAGTTGTAGTACGAATATAAGCTATTACTTTCAATTTGAATATACTTTTCTCATTTCTTGACTGTAATAAAATTTAATTTTTTTCCCTATTGGTAAGTGAAAATAGCAATAAAACTGAAACACAACATGCATTTCACATTAAATCTAGATAGTGTTGCTTTCACACTGAAATAATAGAAGAAAATATTATCAAGAAGACATGATTTTATAAAGACAATTGTGCTATAACTCATGTCTACTCCAAATTTGACACATTTCTTTCTCAAGATATTTATGATCTACAGTGCACAATAACTCCCTTTAGATTAGTATTCTTCCAGATCCATCAAGCTTGAGAGGTAAAACTTAATGCATTACTTCCAGACCAAATATATTCTGCAGTTACATCAGATAAAGGAATAGGAAGAAAGGAAATGCCATCACTGTCATTGTAGGAGCAATTGACCCTATAGCATAGACAGCAGAGGTGGATGATACTGACCTTCATCATGCTATTGAATCATAACACTGTCAGTAGTTTGATCATCAAAAGTTGAACCTCAACAGCAAGAATATGTACATTTTGGGAAAATGAAAGTTAACACACATATATTACAACTGTAACAGAACATGAAAGTAAAAAAATAAGTCACCACCTTCATGCTATATTCTGAATCCCAGACACAAGGATAATTATTCTGTGGATCTGATTGTGGTGGTACTACATCATGTATCTTTCAACAGATTCATTAAAGTCCAGGGAGAATGCAGGGGTCTTTAACATCACCCTAACTATTCTATGAGTCTATGATTCTATCACTACTCACTTTACTATGAACCATAGCATTATGGTTCATAGTAAGTACTAATCTTCAAATGTTATCTTGGAATTAATTTATCTCTACTAAGTGTTCCAAAAGATATTAGAAGAATGCATCCACGTTGTGCTTGCTGACCATGTGAGACTTTAGTCTACTATCTATTCTATTTGGAAAGGCTTCTCAGAGTTCATGATGGTCTCGATTCTTCCTGGTCTCCAAGGATATATGAAGTCATTGAGCGAAAGAGAACATGTGTGAACCTGTGCAGCATCACTTCTATCATTATCAATATATCTTTCTGCCATGCACAACTTCTATCATTATCAATATATCTTTCAACCATGCACATAGCATGAAACAAAACACAATTTATGTTCTAGTTAAGCACTATTTATATTTACCATACATTTAGATCCAATGAATGTTGACATGAGAAACTTTATTTTTTATCTGTCTGTTCTGAATTTAGGTTATTTGCAGTGCCAGTTTACTGCAAAACATAAAAAAAGCAATAACAATAAAATGATGAAGAACAAATCAGCTTTGTAAAGTCAGAATTAAGAAATGTAATTTCAGAGTCAGAAATTAAATTTTAATTATTTTAGAATAGCTCATAAGAAACACCAGGCTTGCTTTCTCTGCCCCTTCACAGAAAAGCACACATCTAGTTCTACAAACCATTTTTATGTATTTATTTAATGTTATCTTCTGAAAGAAATTAAGAACTGAATTGAAGGCACAAATCTGCAAGCCTTATTGGTTGTATATAATAAGCGGCTTTTTAAAAAAGTAATTCAGATTCTTGATACATCTGAATAACCCTTTTATTAACTTCTTAAAATATGAGTTATTCTAGATGAGTACTGCCACAGCAAAGTGTATGATTTTTTTAAAGATATTTTTTAGTTAACCTCAGTAACCTTCACTGTTGATGTTCTCCTGTGAACAATCATGTTTAAGCAAAGTTCCCCTTTCAGCTTGCCTTGCAACAATTATGAAGAGACACAGAACACCACAAATAGTTACAGGAATTTATTTTGGAGACATAAGGTAGTGTTTGAAGAATGGTAAAATATAAAGTAAGGCCAGATCTGAAGCAAATACAGAAGAAACCCTTCTGATTTGAGCAAGCCAACATTTTGGAGGAAAACCAAAGGAAAAGTCCGCAAAACATGTAAGAACCACAAGACTGTCACAAGATTTTCCTATAGCCAAAAGATTGATTCAAAGTTGAACAAAAGTACTGTATGTAGTTAAAATATAGTTCATCGAAAATAAAGATATTTGAAGTTTGGAAAACTTCCAGATAATTAACTAAACATGAAATTTTCAAAATTTTATTATATGTAGACCTGTGAGGTTTTTTGAAGCAAATTGAAAGCTCCTTTCTACTATGGTTTTCATGTATATAGACTACTGTACAGCATTGAAGAATTTTTCCTGATCACCATTTGCAGACCTCTGACATCCTTACTTAGTGGGTAATGTGGGAAGATGGGGAAGTCTGATGCGTACCTCAAGAGGATTTGATTTTAGGGGAAAACAGACAATGTTAATAGCAGAGACATGGGCTGGTGCACATGGGGATCTGGGTAGATCAGATAGATCATCTCTCAATTCTTTGAACTCCTGAGACATTTTTTCCACAGCTGAAATGACGGAAGGGGTGAGATTGTCTTTGAACTCTCAGAGTTGATGAATCATTTCATCCACTGTTGGTGGTACTATGTCATTCCAGGTTATTGCTGCCAATGACTGGGCATATGATGATGGTGCACTCCAGTAAATTTCCAACACCTGGGTCATGTACATTTGACTTCATCTGGATCTACAGGTGCATTCCTGGCATGCGGCCTCTGATAGATCATCTTTACAATGTCTGATTCTCTTAGAAACTGGATGCCTTTCTCCAGTGCAATTCATTTGCCTGAATGACTCATACCATCGTCCTTATACAGAAACCTTTCTTTCACATTTACCAAAAGCCAGCTGGCTGGTCTACACCAGAGGATCTGCTAACAGGGCTGGTCCAGTTATTCTCTCAAAGGCTAAAACTATATTGGTCTATAAAATGGTACTAAAAAACATTTCCAGGCACTGAGAAGCTTCATAATTCATAATGTTAAATTTTCAAAACTTTCTACATGTATCAGTTGGCATCATCCCAAATATTTCCTGGGTATAGCTCAGAAGATAACAGAATAATACATTATTCCTAGTTGGTAATCTACAGTCAAGTACCTTAAGGTAATGAGATATTTTTGTAGTATTGATAGAAGTCATTCCATGCAGTTTGGACTCTGGACTAGTCCTTGATGAGGGTAAGGAACAACTAAAAAAGATTGCTGCGTTATCATAATCGTTCTCAGACAAAACGAAAAATCAAGGTTATTCTCAATACCAACACACAGCATAGTAGCAGCTACCAGGAAGGAGAAAAATAGCTGTTACAGCTGAAACCATGACAGCTCCAAATTTTATTTTCAATCTATTCCTAACCTTTGTGTTTAATATCACTACCTAGAATTTGAATAAGTCTGGGCAATTCTGAAGAACTTGTGTACAATAAGAATTTCTAAAAAAACAGAAATTCTGTGTAGACTTTTTTTTTTTAAAAAAACCCGAAGAATTCAGGCCTGACATTTTGGATCCGATAAAGACTGTAAAAGATGCGGGATAGGAAGATATCTCAAAAAAAATTTCTGTCACTTAAAAATATTGAAAAGGTTAAAACCAGTTAAGAGTGCTGATCGCTGTCTAAACAGTCACCCTATATCCATCAAAGAAATACAAAAGGTCCATAAAAAATATGGAAACTATTGAACGACACTTCCCTTTGAAGTATCACAGCTTGTCCTCATCAGCAATTTAGAGTATTGTGCATAGGGCTGAGTTTTAATTATAATTATATTAGTCAAGACTAACAAATCTTGATTTTCTTTTTCAGTGGAATCTGTTCTCTCAAATGTGGTGATCTGGAAAAGGAAAAAATAGCAAGATGCAGTTTCTGATTTTCATAAAATGTAATTTTGTTCTTTACCACTGAGGAGTCTGTATAATGATATTAATCTAGACTCATTGTCATTAATTCACTCTGGGCAGTTCATGTATTACATATAAAAACATTACCAACTTGGAGACAGATCCTTAAAAACACTTAGGACAGTTAAATCCCTTAGATTGTAGGGGAATTTATATTACATTTTTTAGTGTTGCATGAATAACTGCAAGATTTGTATTATAAATAATAACCTAAACTTAATTTGTTTTTTCTTCAAAAACACAGCTTCTATTCACTCAACTAGGCCTGTGTATATGCAGCAATATCAGTGGGTTGTATCCGCACTCTCAAATTAATTATCTATTTTGATGATGTTTGGATTGTTCCATCCTTAGATAAATGTTATGCGTTGATCTAGTATCTGTGAATCAAAATTAATATAATCTCTGAATAAAGAATTACAGCAGTGGAGTTGACATATGCTTTGTGGGAGGTACGAGTGGTGAACAAAAGTTCAGACCAGTAATTAAACTGAGGCATTTTATTCTTGTGAAATGATACTATACTACTTCCTGAACAGGAATGAAACAAATTGATTTCCAAATACGTCAAAGTAGTTATACATCAATACATGCTCTGTACTACAATAGTGCACATTTGCCAGCTAATGAAAACTGAGTTTTTGATCTTGACATTCTACCCCTAATGCAGAAAATAATGAATCTGTCTAATGAACTTGAGTAGATCAGTTAAATCTCAAGCTTATTCCATAAGTTTGTTGCATATACCAAAGGGAGTTGTGATAAATAGCTTTTCAGGACAGAACAGCCAGATTCCGTTTCACCTAAGCTGGATTTCTTTTGTGCTAAAATGAGGAAATTCCTATCTATTTGCCCCAGTTGTCTTTAATTTTATCTGAATCTATTTTGCTCTCATCATTCCTCTTCAATCAGTGCTCCCAAAGGCCAGTGCATATCAACACCATAAGAGCAGTGTCTTGCAAGGTCTACAATTATCCAATGACATGATACAGCAGGCTAATTGTATTAAATTGCAGCTATATCCTTTCAACTGGATTCCCCAGCTCCAAATAATCAACATCACAGGGAGTAAGGTTCTCAGTTTTAATTCTCTCGAGGCAGTCAGAATGAGTCCTGCTTCATTCTCACAGCGCAGTATTTAGCATAAATCAGTGTTTGAAAACCATTGTATTTTTTAACCAATTATTTGGGTTCTTGGGCTGTTCACAAAAACAATACACTTCTTTCAGCCTTAAATTGTAAGCTAGTTACCATGATGATTTGTCTAGGCCATAAAATGCCCATTAGAATGCTACATAACCTAGAAACAAGTTTGCCAGCAAATCCTTAAGGGAAACAAAGGACAAATAAGATTCATTCAGCACCTGAGAAGCTGTTTCAAATTATGCATATCCACCTCTAATTGATATTTTAATCACTAAACCAGTTTTTAGTGTCTACTATTTTTAACTTTGCAAAAGTTCCAATTACCATAAAAAGGGATGTTGTCAAAGGAAATAGAATGCAAATAGCGTTAAGTATTGCAAGTGTGTAACTTAGACATTTTTATTACAAAATAGAATCACAAAAAAAAGATTTTAAAATTCCCTCAGAAAAGTCTTGGAACTTTGTTATCCAGTTTAAAGCACACATATTTTTCCGAAAATATTAAATAAATACACAGGAAATTATATTTCTTTATATTTCTTTAGTAGTCCCAAGCTATCTGTTTCTGAAAATCATGCCTTCAATTCAGAACAATCTCTAAGTATATAGGATCAGTATTACAAATGTTCTGGAGAAATTATGAGTTAAAGTATGTATAAGAAATGAGACAAATGAGTAGGTATCTTCGAACAAGACATTAAATAGAAAGTTTGACTTTGTTTATGCAGACTGCAATGTACGAAATTCTACAGTATCAGCTGGTGGTGGTGACAATAAATTAAATTTCTAAAACACTGCCACACATGCAAAAACATTTCAGGATTCTGTCATAGAAAACTCTCAGTGGCATTGTAGAAGTTACTGGTACAACATTCAGTTGGGAATACTCAGAACAATTAGCTGAATGTCAGCAGTTAGAACTTTAATGTCATTTAGGTGGTCACTAGACTTTTAAGAAGAGTGGACATGGTTTATGCCTTTAAAGGTGTAAGGTGTCTTGAGAACATATTATATTTAGATTTAAAAAAAGACCTCTTTACTTCCCCAAACAAACTTAGTTTATGAAGAAGCATTACAACTGAACTAAATAATCTGCATAACTGCTCAGATACTCAAATTTAAAGATGCATTTCCCACATTGTTCAAACAGAAAACTGTGCATAAACTGAAGCCATTCTGTGTCAACTGCACCACACTCAAAGCAATGTACAGCAAAAAAAAAAAAAATATTTCTCTATTAATCAGATATAGAGAGAAAGAACGAAATTTTTTTCCCTTTCTAGCAAGGTGAGTTTAGATCACTTCCGTAGGAAATGGGCATACTCAGGTTCCTTAAGACTAACTCTACATTTGATGGATAAATTTACTTTCCTTTTACAATACAGGAAATACATGCAGGTACGCTGTGGGTTCCTAGGTTTAATTGTCTGTATGTACTAGCTGGATATTACTACTTGATGATTTACCGTATTAAATGCGAAGAAATATGGAGGGATTAGGTTGGGTGCGGAAGCATTTCTTTCAGTTAATGGACATGTGAGCAATCCAGCCTTTGACTTAGCCTCACTCGGGTAGTGAACCAGAG
>JAOEHX010015300.1:13939-28988 GCA_025448015.1 Bolborhynchus lineola
AATAAAATAAAAAAAAAAAAAAACACAAACCAACAACAACACAAAAAAAAAAAAAAAAAAAAGAAAAAAAAGAAAAAAAAAGAAAAACAAAACCAAAAAAAAAGACAAACAAAATTTACCAAACTAAACCAAAAATCCTCCAAGTTCCAGAATGTTCCAAAACCAAAAGATAAAATTATGGGGACCTTTTCTTATAACATAAAAATCTATTTTACTTTACTATAGTCTTAATTTTCATATTTTAATACCCATTTATATACTAACATTGAAGGCAATGAGATATTTGTCTGTGTACAAATAACTGAACAACCCAGAATGAGTAATATTTTCAAGTAAATATCTTCGGTTAAATATCTTCCAGTGTATTTCACACATAATGGTTTTTATACCTACAGTACATATGCATATGTGCACTGTTATGAGATGTTCTAATTCCTTCAACTAAACCATAGCAGAGAGTATCTTTCATGCTTTTAGCATATAAAAATCAACCACATCAACATTTTTCTGAGTATCACTCATTTCTATGTACAAATTGTTTGGATTTCACTCTCCTCTTCCTTCTTTTAATTTTGTTAAATATATTTTATATTTTCTTTACAATCATTTTCTCACATTGTATCTGTTTCTAGCATTGATAATTAAAGAAGCTTTTGCAATGGCAAGGTATCTCATTAAGTTAGACTTGACAAGTTCTCACCCATTCACTTCTATCCCACGACTTCCTCAGCTTTACAATCATAACTATTTGTGTGAATGCTCTCTGACACATAACCATTAATGATCTTGCTTAAAAGACCTACAGAAAAAGCTGGTAGGATTGTGGCCAAAAGCAAGTAGAGATGGGGAAAAAACAGATTGGAGACAACCTGCACAAAATCATTCTCTGGTGGGAAATCAAATTAAATCTTTGAATGACTAAGAATTGTAAGCCTGATTATAAACCAGATAATATGTATATTATCACAATAACCAAAGCTATGGACCTAAAAATTGTCTTACTGGGGAGGATATAGGCATTTGCACTCAAATACCTTGAAGTATATTGCATTGAATAAGACAAATCTTGAACATACATGAAAACAATCATGCATAATATTTTGCTTAAAGAAATGACAGAAACAATGCTGGAAAAAAAAAGTAACCAAACGGCAGTCTCTGAGGACAGGTGACATTGCTCAGATTATTACAAAAAATTATCAGCATCAGAAAAAGACAAAACAGAAGCAAGAGAAGAGAAGCAGCATATCGGTATACTTAGTAAACCAGTAAAATTCAAATACTTTGCATCCTTATGCTTAACATATTCTATTTTTTGTCATACTACAGAACCCTTTTCCTGTCACATAAGGTGTTGAGTTACAGCCGTAGATCACACCAGAGAAGGAAAAAAACTAAAAGTTTTTAGTAGATACCTTGTAGCTCTTTGATTTTTAGGAGAATTCTGCAGATTTCAAGTAAAAATAAAAGACTAGCTGGAAACTTCTCCCAGTCACTGGAAATTAAAGCATTTTATAGCTCATTCTTTATACAATTCAGGAGTCCGATCCCAGCTGAACAGTGTGACTGCAGACAAGTTTGCATAATGAATAACCTGAAGTGTAGCAGCTACATACCCCACCTGATGATCTGAAAAGCCCTAGTGAAACCTTGTCTGATACACACTGATTACAGCTGAAATTATTCCATTGATGAAACCATCTTTTTGTTTGCAAGTAGTGTAAGTTTGTCAGAGAGAGAATAAGTACATTACCTCTGCCTCTATTTTGGTGACATCATCATTATAACAGATACTTTTTGTCTTCAATTTTTACAAGTTTATTTTTTCTAAGAACCCCTGTGAGTTACATAAATACAGCTTAAGCCCCACTAATTAGTCTTAGGTTTCTGGAATGTTGGGTTTCGTCTGTTTGTTTTTAATGTGTCTCATTCTTACAGATCTATTTGTCTTTTAATTTGCCCAGCAGTCTTTGTTAAGTGTATTTTGTAATCTTATTTTCCCATTCAGGAGTTAACAAAACTCAATTAGTAGTGGCAGCAGCAGCTACATTTGCAGCAAATACCAACATCAGCAGTTGGCACTTCACTCTGCACCTTGCCACATTTCACTTCAATACATTTAGCAACATGTATGCTACAGTTTAGAAGGTCCTGCTCTAACTTGAATTCTCTGAAGGTTCCCCCAAAGTTTCTACTGTTGCTTATCTCTACAATGGCCCATTTTTCTGATTAAATTGCATTTTCCTCTGAACTCTGCAGTAGAGAAATCAGGAAGCAATTATCAATTTAGATTAATATTTCAAACACCTCTCATTTAAGATTACATCGGTTTAAAGTTTGAAAGTGTTTGACTGTCTTAACATAATATGAAAGAATAGGCGCTATGACTAGATTCAGTGTCCGTGTTTGTTTTACACTAAATCCAAACTAACTGATAGAATTAATCTTGGCTTACATGTAGGATCATTCATTAATGAAGAAATATAGTATACCCTATGTATATTTCAGTTGGCAAATAACAATTTTCACCTAAACATAGTGAAATTTCTGGGGAGGCCCCCAGTTTGTTCAAAAGATTTCATTGTTTTTGCAGCTGACACTACTTCTCTCTACCTATATAAAGAAATTTCCCATATAAAGGACTTCATATTTGGTGCAAGAAAAGAGGGTTTACATTAGTTTCTATACTTGCACTCTTTCCCCCTCTGTACAAAGTTCATAAAACTATAAATTTTAAGTTACAATGTAACGTCAACATTCTAGCAACCTTACAAAAATGAAATGCAAAAGGCTTTATTGACATACAATACTGCAGTAGATTGACCAGAGCTGGCAGCTAAACACCAACCTATCGCTTGCTTATTCCCTCCCAGCTAGACAAAGGAGAGAATTGCAATGGCAAAAGCAAAAAGAAAAAAAAAACAACAACCAAAAACCAGAAAACAACTGGTGGGTGAAGATGAAGACTGCTTAAGAAGTGAAGAAAACCAAAACCAAACAAAAAACCCAAGAGATGCAAAGGCAGTCACTCACCACCTCCCACCAGCAGATTGGTGTTCTGCCAATTTCCCATCAAAGGATACCTTAGAAAAACTTTCCATTGCCAATTTTTTTCCTAAGGATGGCATTATATGGCATGGAATCTGTCCTTGGTCAGTTCAGGTCAGCTGTCTCACTGCTGTCCCCTCCAAATCTTTTGCCCATCCCCAGCTTACTCTCCAAGGGGAGCAAAGTGAGAAACAGAGAAGACCTTGATGCAGTGCAAGTGATAATGCAAATATTTTTGATATTACTTTTCACCACTATTTTGACCAGAAATCTAAACCATAGCATTATACGTGCTGGTATGAAGAAAATTATTTCCATCACATGAAACCCAGTACATATACTAAGAACGAACAAAAGGTACATTAAATTGCAACAAGAAATAATAAAGTATGAACTTAAAAAGTAGATTGACAGTCTGTTTGTCTTAATATTGTTCAAAAATAAAAGTTACATGTCTCTTCAAATAATATTTAATGACTGACATATCTATGAGAAAAAAGTTCTGTATACAGCCGCTTAAGAAATACAGCCTTTCTACAGTTAATACATTTAGTAGCTCACTACAGGCCTTTTCTAAAGGCTAGCCTGGGAATTATCATTAAGAATTTGTTAATAGGAAAATTAGTAAAAATGGCAGTTGCAGCTGGGATGCAAATTAATCAAGTCCTAATACAAAGCTGCTCCAGTGGAATGTTTATTTTAAATCTACCATAGCATTAGTTCACTTTGTTTCAAATGACATTTGTATACTTCATCAAAGGAAGTGCTCATAATGTACAATAATTTTTATTTTAACATTTAATGTCTATAAAAAGTAAATGGCAACAGGAAGATACAATACAAACCTCCTGTCCCAACAGTGACCTCTATCATGAGTTCCAGCTACTGCATTTTGCAGGTGGCAGGGAGAGTTAATTAATCATGCTGCTTCTTTCCAAAGCAGTGCTCAACTGTATAAGGAAGGGGAAAAACATGAAGGGCTGTATTACAGGCACTGAAGTTGGTAAACCAAAGCCACCTGAAGTCAGTCACAATCCCATTCTGTCAAGATCAAAACTATTCTGCATTTCAGTCTAAAACAGGTCTGAGGCAAGAAGCTTGCCTTTGTTGAAGCAAGAAAAGCATAGCTGCATCACAACCAATAAATTTAAAATCAGGTTTTCAAAAAAGAAGAAAATTAAAAGGAATTTGTACTTACAACTCAAATTTTTCAGAAAAATATCCTGAAAGTAAACTAGTTTTAACTACGAATGTACTTGATGTTACAAACAACCATTTCTGATTGGCAGTGGATCAGGTTTCTTCTTGTTTCCTAAATATAACAGAGAACATGTGCAAGCACAGCTGGCTCTTGCCCGAAAAACTGAGCAGATTCCATGTCAGACTGGGGAAGTAGATACCACCTGGAAGGACACAGTAACCTAGCAAATCTAGATTAAAAGAAAAAAGAACTGATGTACATGCAGCCACTGATCAGAAAATGGTTATGCAGAATTTTTACATTCATGAAAGCTACAGAAACACTACTACAATATGGGTTTTTCTGGTTTGTTTTGATCTTTTTTATCCTTAGATGTTAAAATCTTTATACAGCAAATAACTTTATATCAGCCTTGAAAATTCTGAGTAATGAGTACAGAAGTGTATGATCTTTAAAGGTTCCTTCCAAACCACACTGTTCTATGATTTTATTATTCTATATCTACATATTGATGCTTTTCTTTTATGTAGACCTGCTGTTTTCCTTCATGAGAATGTTTTGAGTTAGATAAATTTGATACACCTAAAAAACCCAGCTAAAACTCAAATTTTGAAAAGGTCGTACAACATAACACAAGCCTCAAAGAAATCAGAACTGCTTCAGTGGACAGCTGATTGACCCGAGAATAAAAAGAACCTTGAAATTAAAATGCAGGCAGTCCAGATAACCTGTTTTAACACTTTAGTCTTAATAGCAAAGTTAAGAACTGAAGCACACTAGAATACACTGGAGCGAATGCATTTCTCTTTAGGCTTCTAAGAATGCAGAGCTGTAACAATTAAAATACTGAGACAAAGATGCAGACAGGCTTTTCATCCCAGGTCAGCACAAAGCCTTTTTCTGTCCTTAAGCTCTACTGCAGCTGTCTCCAGGGTCTCTGCATGATTCAGGTATACCAAAAATACTAAGTTACATAAGTCTTTCTGCTAAATAGCTTCAGCTTTCCTTCTGTCACTAGGTGCAGCCCACCGGAAACAGGAGTGAGACACCACTGAGGTCAGTAGCAGGACCCCAGTGTGCTGAAACAAAACTAGAATTCCATGATTTCAACCATTATTTTTGTTCCAGAAGTAAGGCATGAGAATGTCATTCATTGCTTTGCTGTAGGGTTTCCCACACAATTATCAAGAACTAAAAAAAATAAATAAATAAATAAATAAAATATGTTTTTACATCAATCATTTCCTATAATTTTTTTAAGTACCTATTTAGGGGATTGAGCTGTACCATTCCTGTTTAATACTAGAAACATCAGCTTGATTGAAACATACAAATGGACACATTCACAGGACTGTGTTGGAGTAGATAATGCCTAAGACAGCATTTGTGGTGTAAGAATATAACCAAAGTATATCAACAATTTATCCATCCTGTGTAAAACTACTGACCAAAATACCCTGATATCAGGGACAGAGAGGGGTATACTGTATAGCTAAGGCATTTTATCTTCAAAGTAGGCTGTTTATTAGAATTGGACAGGAAAATCTAAATCTCAACAGTTCTTATGGTGCACTTTTATAGAGCCCTCTAAATAAACAAACCAAGCCATTAAATGATACTGTGGCAGCAAAATGCATGTTTCGTTCTTCATCAGGCAGAGGTGGCCAAACCTCCTCTCCTTCTTTATTCCCTTCTTGCTGGAAAGGAGGAAGTGAACATCTCAGTCTCCCATACCTTTACAATGACTTTCTTCCACCATTCCCTCCTCTAGATTTATTCAATTATCACTTGAGTTCTTACCAGAAACAGCTCAACCATTCCTATGCAAGGACTGATTATCTTGTATTTCTCTGCATAAGTGATTGTTTATGTATCTTCATGGTTGATCATATTAGTTCTGTCCAGTTTGCATTATATTTTTTGCCCTTCAAAGAAAAATTTCACCCAACTTAAAGAAAAAAAAAAATTAAAAAGTGGGGTTTGAGAAAAAGCATGCATACATCCATACACATTCTGAACAAATAACTTCAAGAAAGGATTTTAGAATACCAATTCTGTAACATAACTGCTACAGTAGGCTCTTATTTCATGCTTCTAATGGGTTTAGTAGTGTTGGTCCTTGTCTTGCCCAGCATCCACAGTTGCTTGCAAACTACTTTACATTCCTGCTTTCAGAAGGCAGACACCTATACCTAATGCCATCCCATTCAAATTCTTAATTATACAAATGATAACTTCCTGTAGTTATCGGAGTCAATATGGAGCAGTGAGTCACATGAATGGTCTTAGTAGTGTTCTCTGTTTGAAATACATGGTATATGAATGATTTGTCACTAGGCAGGCACTTTCAGAAAGGGGTTCTTATCAGAAAGGAATAACAGCTATGAAGCACACAATAGCTGATAATTTTCACATAATAATAGTTCTTCTGCCCTCAGCATCTATGGGGAAAGGAAAATATTCTTTAACACCAGGATATCCCAGTGCTACACTGTAATACAAAACACAGTTGCACCAAATACATCCGGTGCCAGAAAGTGAAAAGGCTTTCAAAGGGTTCCTATGAAAAACCACAGTAGGATTATTTAAAAAATGGGGAAATAAACTATTCTGGTTTTCTATAGGAATGATGTTGTAATTTTGTTTAGTTTCTCACTTCTTTTTTTTCCTGTAGCACTGTGGTCAAGTAACCCTACAACGCATCACTGCTCTCATTCTCCTGAATAATTTTATTTTAAACAGTTTTGTGAGAAAAAAAAAGATACAGGTGAAGAGTGTAGGGAGCAGGGAAAACAGACATCTGTATTCAAAAAAAGCTGAGAAACAGTCCATGCTAGCTGACATCCAGCTGCAATAGTTTTGAATTATGTGTCATTCCCGGCACTGACCTATTAAGATTGGATTTGTTGCAAGCTGCTATTCAAAACTGCTGTGCTTTCCACTTAAAATACAACCCAAAACATTTATGAGAGCACACAGTCTATACAAATGTTTATTCATCTACTTTTTACAACATGCTATAATAAAAGTGTTCTTTTGTGGTTTTCAGAGTCATAACATTTTCTGTTAGACTTGTAAAACCAGACAAGTTCAGATTGTAGTCTAAAAAAGCAGAACTACTACTACTATTTGTTGTCTTACAAGTCATTTCTATTCAGGTTCTTCAATAAAAAAGGCACAGGCTCAGACCAAAGTATCATCTGGACAAGGACAAAATGACCAGGAGCAGCAAATAAACAGAGCAAGTATAGACTGATATTTCCCCTAAATGCTCTCCCAGTCTCCAGCTATCTTGCAACTTAGTGACTACCTGAACCAGAGGTGTCATCTTCATCTTGGAGAGGTTTTTCTTGAGTTAACTGAGTCAGCCTACCCTACAGCCTACACAGATTTTTATAAAAAGAAAAAGCTTGCAAATAGCTCAAAGAGTAAGGCATAACACCAACCCCCCAGCCAAAAAAAAAAAAAAAAAAAGAAAAAAAGAAAAAAAAAACAAAACACCCAAAAAACCAAAACCAAAACCTCCCACGCTTTCCTACTATCTATTATTTAGGTTTTTTCCATAGACTTTGATGTTGACACAAGAATTAGTATTTTTAGATTTCACGTTACTTGGTACAACTTGTATGCCTTGTTATTACAAAAATATGATTTAATAAAAGACTAGTAGCATAGCAGCTGCAATATATTACCATCTTTCAAAAAATTACTAGAATTAAAAAGTTGGTTTTATTGCAGTACCTCCAACTCTTGTTCATCAAGACACCTTTGACAAGAGTTGTTCTATGTCTTACTTTACCCCTCTGCAAAACTTCTGGATGAAAACCCCTTACTTTGAGATAAAGTAATAATCCAAATAATTCAGCAGTAAAACACGTGTGCACGCACACTTGAGTTTTAGTACAGGACACAACACACTATAAACTTTTTTCTCTTACCTCATTTTGAGTATTTTCTAAAATTATTGGCTGGCATATACAACTTGTAAGTACATTTGGGGACATGGAGAACCTTTCTAGTAAGTGCAAAGCATATTATTTTAAGGAGTGCCATGTTGTACAAGTAAAAGAGACCATGAGCTGGAATCTGCAGTCTTGTATATAGGGCTTTTATCAGACAGACAGCAAAGCACTTCTGCTGATGAAAAAACAACCCATCTCGAATGCCTTCCCCTTTCTAGCCCCTCTGTCTCCCAAGCAAAGGAGAGCTATAACAAGGCACTATCCCATCACTTCTAGCAATGGAAGAACTTTTGAAGGCAGAGCTATGGTCATCATTGAACCAGGCCTCACAGCTAGTCTCTGGAAATGAAAAAAACCCCAACATTCTTTTTCTGTAAACTGTACAACATTTATTTCTAATGACAAATCACACCCATTTGAGTACCAAAAAAAAAAGGGGGTTGCTTTCACAGTCAAAACTTTTGAAAAGAAAACACAGCTGCACCTGCAAGCTTTTTTTACTGCAGCACAAGCAGTAAAAGGCTTTTGGGACTTTTTTAAGGACTGCCTAGAAGCCAAAGGTGCAAAATATGCTGAAACCTGGAGCTGAGGAAGCTCAATGCTGTTATTATTCCGAATACAATTTCTTTTGCCTGGGATTTGTGTGTGTGGTTTTGGGGTTTGTTTGGTTTTTTTTGTTTGTTTGTTTGTTTGTTTGTTTGTTTTGTGTTGTTTTTTTAAGGACAAAACTGATGTAGGAAATCCTAGAAAATGTTAGGTGCTGTTGCTATCCCAGCTTGCTTTGGTATTGAAGGGGGTTGTTTAGAAATTATTACAATGAAGGTATTACCACAGGAGAGTAAGGGGCTGAATTACAAGCATTCCGGTCTGTACTTACCTTGTGGTCTCTACAGCCACAAGGGTATAATGATGTAAAGGGCTCAAAACTCTGCACAGAGAAGGGAAGAACTTTAAAAGCTCAAGCTAGAACTAAGAAAAAAAAAATCACACCAAGAGTTGCCAGCATCCATGTAAAAGTATCTTGGTCTCCATGCTCAAGAAAGAAGTCAATTCAGAAAATACTGATATATTCATAAACAACCCCTGGACAATCTAAGGCGTAATGAAATTCCATTCTTTCCCAGCAGAACCCTTAAGGAAAGAAATAATGCAGCTATCACCTGCCCTCCTGAAACGCAGCAGGGTCATCCAAGTCTGAGTTTTCTACACCAGCAAAGATTAACCAAATCCAATAAATGTCACATGTTCTAGATAAACATAGATAAACACAGCTGACAGGATTCATCTGAAGTCTGGATAGCATTCAGTTTATACCTGCACTTGAGGCTGGTTAATACTTTTTGCTGCAGCTGCTTTGTAGGATGCTGCATTTCAAAGGCAGCCAGAATTTCAAGTAAAGGTTAGGCTCACTTGTCCTCCCCATGGGTGGTCCTCTTCCTCTTCAGGCTGACACACAGAGCTAACATTCAGGAGGTTGTGTGATTTCATTCTCCCTCCTCTCCCCCCCTCCTTGGACTTTACTTTTTTTTTTTTCCTTCTCCTCCTCCTTTCCCCTCCATTCTCTCCTGCCTCCAAATCAGCTGTATCCTGCCATAAACATTAATTCTTACAAACAGTGTACATTGCTCAGTGTACATTGTAAGCTCTCTGTGTTCCTACTGGCTGCTATTCCAAATGCTAGCCAAATAGCTTAATTTAAGAATTAGAACATCTGCATTTGTATACTGGAGGATTTTCTGAAAAGATAAAGCAGGAGGCCAAATTCTGATCTCACCAATGTCACTGAATAATTTCACTGACACTAAAAAGAGTTGTTACAGACTTTCCTCCAGCATTGTTGAGATCAGGATTTGACCATTTGCTTTAGTCATGTGCTGATATGTTCTTCAAACAGATCCTGAGAAAAGGAAAATTATTGATGCTAGCATTCCAAATATTTGCTCTCTGTGAATGCTCAAAGTGTGAATTCCATCTGTAGTGTGCCTTAATTTCTATGACAAACTTCCATTTTATTGTTTCTACATTCTCAAATCTACATCTTTAATAGATGGGAAATTGCATGAATATCTCCCTACACTGGCCTTTTCAATTTACAAGAATAGTATTTACAATTCAAAAGAATAGCAGGAAATGTCTAATAGACTTAGCACTTGGTCTCTAGGAAACGAGAAATACCATGCTAATCACTGAAGGCTGCACCTTAACTGTATTAGAAGTGTTTAAGCGAGCATGAGAATGTACTTTTCTGTGGGCAGTAGTACTCTGAACAGACAAAATACAGATATTAAAAGAAAAATAGATCTGAAATCATTAATCTTATCAGTTGTAAACATAGGAGCAAATTATATTCTTTCGTTGTAGACTTAAAAGGATCAGTAAGGATAATTCGCACAAAAAATTCTAAAAATTGTCTTGGACATCTTGAAGATGTTTATGATCCTTAAAAACAATTTCTATATAAAATATGTAGTTTACAGGTAAAATACTAAAAATGATAAACTTCAGCCCTGCAAAACCTAGTAACATGAACCTTATGAGTTGTAAGTATTCAGGCAAATTGTACCACACTGTTTATTTTTTTAAGAAACAGTAACCTTGATTTCCAGGCTGAAGATTCTGAAAACAATTTTACAAATCCTAAACCTAAGATTTTTTTAAGTTTTTATAACACATATACAGTTTTCAAGCAAAATAGCAAAGAATGTTGAACTGCAGCCTCACAAATCAAATAAAAACTAAAAGCCAGATCAGATGCTGTCATTTTCATGCATTTTTTTCACAGCAACATGTGTTTGACCAACTTGATCCTGAAAATTTCTGCAGCTTTATTTTTTTCTACTTGCCTTTAATGACACACACATAACAGCATTAGCCTTCCACAGGTGTAGCGGCTTAGTATAAACAGAAAATATAATCCTCAGTCTGAATGAGAAATTAAAACATTTTTCATTTACTCTATTTGTCAAACAAAAATAAAAGAAAAATAATTTATTACCAAGGCAAAAAATATCACTGTCGAACACGTGCATGCATAAGACTCACCTAACAACACAGGCATGCCATCTTTTACAGTGTCAGGCTTGGTCAGCAACTTTCCAGCCAAAATTATGCACAAAATTGAAAAACAGTGCAAAATTATATGGATAACGTGCCATAAAATTAAAACATTTAACATTAAAGGTAACAAAAGGAACAACTACAACTGTCATTATCCCTTCCAAAAGTTTTCCAGAAAAAAAAATAAATTCAAGATGTGGACAGTACATTCAATACTCATATCACAGACACTGACAATATGGGTGGAATTAGCATATTTTATGGTTCTACAGATTAAAACTATAACTTTTACCCTGCACAGACTGCTGGCTGTATGAAGTAAAATATGTGGAAAGAAAGTACTTTAGAGAGCTTTCACAAGAATCTGTGATGTTGATATCTTTACATACCCTCAAAGTGGGGTATGTAAATTCACCAGTCTCTGGCCCACGCTATCAGAAGTTTAATGGAAATTTACGAAGCTTGAAAGTAGGGGGGAAAAGTTGATGGAATTGACAGTTTCAAGCAATGGCCCCTGCAAAAGGATGGCAGCTCTGCCCTTTAGTAGCCATCTTGCTCTGATTGCAAGTCACTGTTCAGAAGCCCTCCAGGATTTCTAACAACTTGACCCATTCTCCTCATTTCCAACACACGCACAAAAGATTTATAAAGTTTTGGTTAAATTTTTGTTTTGGCATTGCCATATCAGCATTCTTCCCTCATGGTGAGTCACTACAACTCACCAGCATAATTAATCACAGCAACCTGTGGAAGCAGCAAAGAGGGAAATGACTTTAAATAATAACATAAAGTTCTGACATGGCCTACAAAATAGCTGAAAAGTGGAAGAACAGCTGACTTACACATAGTTCACATGTCAAGCGAACCCCTTCCAGGGTGATGAAGTGACGGATGCCATATAGAAAGAGATGAAGTAAGACTGTGGCATAGACATAGTTACTGAAAAAACTGCTAAACCTAACTTGAAATTAGAATTCACAACATGTACAGCAGCACAGGCAGGAAATCTTTTGGAGTAACTATACAATTTACAATTCAGCCACAAGAACCTGATGCACTACAAAGGAGTTCATTGCAATAAAATCTTAAAGATTTAGAGTATTGCAGTCCAACCTGAAGAGAGCTCAACCAGTCAGTGACAGAAGGCATTGTGCATATAACCACTCCTACTGTAATTTTAGATTAAAGAGAAAATTTCAGGTTTCGTTTCAAGAAAATCAGCTCAAACACAGACAAGCTTGAACCACGAAATTCTGAAATGCAAATTTGAGATCTGGTCCTATCAACTGACCTGTAAATCTATTTAGTGGTTCACAGCACCATGTTAAATAGCATCTTCAGTGTAGACAGGTAACATGTTTACAGCTTGGCAATATCTTGCAGCCTGAAGATCTTCTTTTAAAAGAAGACACTTGTGAAGAATGGCTACTTCAAAAAAAAAAAAAAAAAACAGTGATACATAGATGCAGCAAGGAATGCCACCAAGACTGTGGAGTCTCCTTGAAAGCACCAAAATATGGGCAAGATCTTGGCTGGGGTCCTAAGTCAGGACCTCACTCTGGTTGCTGACAAGGGGTGGGCCACCAAGCATAACCAAGGCAAAGCTGAGACAGGGTCAGCCCAAGACATCATCGTCAGCCACTTTGGGCAAGGGCCTGTGCGAATGACCACTGACACCAAACTGTGTGGGACTGTGTGCCATGACATAGGAAGCCATTGTCCTTTTCCCACAGCCCTGCCCCACCCTTGTGGGGCTGTGTCTATCACCGGTTCCCTTTATGGGGCATGATCCTGACTCCCACCCATGGGCTGGCATCCAGGTCTGGTCTTGGCCATCCCCAGGTACATGCCCAATGCTTGGGGCTGCCACTGGTTGCCTGCTCCTGGCTGGGATGGCATGATGTCCCTGCTGCTCCTGGCTGGGATAGCAGGATGTCCTTGAATGACAAGGCCCTATCATTGGACACCCTGAATTATGTGACTTAAAACCAAAGGTAGCCCTACTTTGGATCTCCTGAGGTGTCATTCCACTTGAATTATTCAGAAATTCCATGACTCAAAACCAAAACATTGTTGCACCAATGTTAAGTTCCTAAGGAACAGGAATCACAAGACTGCTTAGGTTGGAAGGAATCTCGAGATCATCCAGTCCAGCCCTTAAGATTTCTTTTTTGGCACTTTCAATGATGCAGGTAGTATTTAAAGATGGTTTACAATTTATAGAAAGCTTTAAAAAGCACCAAAGTATCTCAACAATGACACAGGGGTTTTCACAGTTTTCTTGTAAGTATATGGACTATTTTTAAAGCAGAATCAGTGCATATCTGATCTCAACAGGTGCGTTTAAAGTCTCTTCACTGCTATAGTACATAACTAAATACTCCTAACTACACTGTAAACTACATACTTTTTGAGGGCTTATTCTATTAGTAACTGAGATTCAAGTTTGCAGTCAGGTTATGTTAGGTAGTTATGCAAACATATTTACATGTTACAGTGATTATTAAAAAAGTTATTTCTTAAATAAAGCCACAGATCCTGAGCTGGTTACCTGCTTTATTTCTAGCTGACTCAAAAACAGAACAAGAGAGTCAGGCACCAGATCTTAACTTCAAAGAATAATGTATTACACCATTAATAGACTTTGTAAAATTCTGTCAGCTATGAAATATCATATGCATTCTGGAAAGAAATTACACTAGACCATAACCTAAATAGCCTTTAAATGATGGGATTTATCTTTTTGACTCTTGGTAGAAAATCATAGTTAACCCATGGCCTTGTGGTTATTTCACTACAAAGAGAAAGTTCGCAGCAATTATTTGTAACAAAAATCTGATGTTTCTGAGTTTTCCAGCTTTGTCCTCTGCAATGAGAGTTTGCAGCTAATAAAACTTAAGAAAACTGCATTGTATTTCTTTATTAAGTAGCAGCAGCAAGCAACTCTACTATTTTATTCTTATATATCATTTTTCATGAAGGGATCTCAAAACACTTTAAAAAGGAAGGAAACATTAACCCATTTTACAGGTAGATAAATTTTACAGATTTCAGGTTTTCTCTGCCTATTTCACATCCTCCTATGTAAGGAGAAACAATGGATACTATATTTAGCGGCAGCTTCCAAACTGTGGTCTGTGAGAATTCAGTAATTCAAAGACCCATATTCAAGAGTGCTTTTCGGGTGCCCTCTAAAAAGTATGCCTTGATCCAGAAGATCTGATATTTGATAGCTGTTAATTTGACCCCAAAATTTTGCAAACCACTGACCTTTTATGTATGTCCCCATGTCCTGTAAAATGGCAAGGTACAGCAAATGAGGTCCCTGACTCCAGTGCTCTAAAATTTAATAATAATTAACCCATTAGTAATTGTTACCCAATTTAGGCTGAAATTCAGTTGAATTTTTTCTGCCGGGTCAAGTATTTCTCATCTCTAAAAGTGTTTTCCTTTTACAAATTTATGATAAAAGCCAAAGTCATAAACAATTTTGGAAAGAAGTATTCCAATATAATTGAATGATTTTGAGTTTATTCTAATAAATTTTGATTTAAAAGTGGGTGTGAATTAAAAAAAAATCAAAGTTTTTTTGAAATTGAAATTTTCAAGAAAGAATTATAATTTCTTCAAAATACAAAATTCATCATTCTTAGGGGGAAAACATATCTGACAAATCTGCCTTTTTGCATTAGATGGGGAGGAAAAAAATTATTGCTAAATATTTTTAGAATTCCATAGCACAGCAAACCTGAGTATTTCCATTTTTTGATGATGGGCTCCC
>JAOEHX010015300.1:29088-41026 GCA_025448015.1 Bolborhynchus lineola
TCCCAGTATTCATGATCCCAAAGAATTTCTTGGGGTTTCATACTCACAAAATCCAGTCACAGAGTCTAGTACACATGATTAGCTGTCTCAGCCTATATGAAGGTCTGTAGATTTAGCAATAATTTCAGCAGCAAATGTAAAGAACAATATATAAATACCCAAACTCTTTCAAGTTCCCAAACCATCTTAGTCATAAAACTAGAAGACAAACTTTAAAAATCTTAGGGGGTGTGTGGAAGGGGGGGAAGTCTCTTGACTTTGCAGTCATCTTTTTTCCTCACCTCCATCTGTTCGTTTGTTAATGTTAAACAGTAACAGCTGCAAACTACATTAACTTCAGATTCTGGCCACTTCTGTTTTCTTTAATTATGAGATTTCTTTAATCATCAGAACTAGTGACTGATACTGGAGCATGCTTGTATAAGAAGTTTCAGATCTAAAAGCTCATTGCTTTGTCAAGGGAAATCTTTGTACACCAACCATCTACTAAACACTTCCTGGCGGTAGTTGAGCAGGTTCCTACTGAAAGTTTGAGGTCACCTCAGGAAACAAAGTAAAATTAAAAGTTTCCACATTAAGATTTTCAAGAATTTAGGTGGTCAGACTAATGTTTTTTATGGCTATTTCAAATGTCTGTAACAGACATCTTCCATAGGAAAATAACAGAGTAATTATCCTTCCTGGACTGCACAGTCACGCCCTGAAATTATTCACTGTACCAATCCACCAAAAACCCACAGAGATGGTAGCCTGTTCACAGTGTTCTACAGGGCTTTGTTTCCTCAAGCTATGTAGCAGAGAGGAAAACCATACCCCAAAGTCATATATTTGGAGAGCTGAATGTTGGCTGTTGTGCTGTGAATGCCTCTGTTCATCAGTTTGCTTCTGATACCACAAACCCCTGTCTCTGCCTGTGAAGTTGCCATTATTCAGCTATAAATTTTCTTGCTGGGAGACTGCAGATGTTCCTAGTCACTGTACTTGCATCCCTGCACATCCAGCTGTGCCTCAGTCTGCCTTCTTGGGTTGTCAAGGCAGGCAAGAGATAGCAGGAAGGCAGTCATGAGCTAGAAGTGGAAGAGCTTAGTACTGCTTCTACAAGACCTCAAACCAGCAATGTAATTCTAAGGGTGCATGGCAGCAGTTTTAGGCTGTGTCAAGTCTGAAATAATGAAGCCTGTGAACCTCACCATTAGGGCAATTTAGTTCCTAGTTATACAGATTTATTGTTGATAAAAACTTGAATAACAAACACTGAAATGATAGGTTATGAAATTTTGCCTTTAATTGCAAGCTTCTGAATATTTCAGGAGTAAATGTAACAATAGATATATTGGCTTTATTCTGAACTACAGCCCTTTAAAATTGTGAAGCTCAGGGTTACAAAAGAAATGAGTGAATTCAGCCACACAATTATAACAAAATAATAGCTGCAAGGTTATATCCCTAGTTACAGTTACAAAAAAAGAAATCACAGGAAACATATAACAGGAAACAAGTAACCATGCAAGTACTAGCCAATATTCTGTTTATCTACGTCAACTTTAAATATTAATACTTTGATTCACAGGCTATCTACACAGACAGGACAAGAGCCAGAAGACAATTTTGCTTCTTGCAAATCTTTGATAAAACCTTTTCAGGATGGAAAGGTCTTTAGGGGTCTCCCTTAGCAATGAAACACAACCTGCCTTAGAATTCAAAAGAGAAAATGAAAAGAAGAAGAAGAAAAAAAAATCCCTCTTTTACCACCTCTTAAGAAGTTGCTACACAATTCCTAATATCATGGATATTTCTTTAGCCATAGCTTGCATTTTGAATCTAAACTTCGGTTGTTAAATCAAAGACAGAACTATTTTTTCAGTAATAAGCACATAGAAGGTGACTACCTATTTTTATTCCAGGATGTAATGCATACACATAAAAACTAAAGCAAAGTTTAACAGTTTCAACCATGTTGTGGTTTAAGCCCAGCCGTAACTCAGAAAACCACGTAGTCTCTCTCTCACTCCTCCTCCTTCCTCCCCCCACTCCCAGAGGGATGAGGAGGAGAATCAAAAGAATGTAACTCCCACGGGTTGATAAGAACAGTACAGTAACTAGGGTATAACACAAACCACTGCTGCTGCCACCAATAACAACAATGATAAGGGAAATTACAAGGGGAGAGAATACAACCGCTCACCACCCACAGACCAGTACCCAGCCTGACCCAGCACTGATCTAAACCTTCCATGTAACTGCCCACAGTTGATATACTGGGCATGACGTGCTGTGGTATGGATTACCTCTTCGGTTAGTTTGGGTCAGGTGTCCTGTCTCTGCTTCCTGCTGGCTTCCCCTCCCCGGCAGAGCATGAGACTCAGAAAGTCCTTAGTCATAGTAAGCATTACTTAGCAGCAACTAAAAACATCGGTGTTATAAGTGCTGCTCCCAGGCTGAAAGTCAAAAACACAGCACTGCACCAGCTACTAAGAAGGAGAAAAATGACTGCTGCTGCTGAACCCAGGACAATCCACTATGATCTTCATTATTATGTACAGAACTGAACCTCAACACATCTAATAGAGGGAAAGGACATGGTCAATGTGAATGACAAAAATTAAGTCCTAACCACTTCCTTCTTGTAAATTGTAAAAATACTAAACCCAATGACAATAAATAACTTAGCCACAGAAGCCTTTAAAAGTACTTTGTAATGATTAAGAAAAGGAAGTATTTTACTAATACATTCATATTGTCTGATACTGAGCACTGCTACTTTGTACTGCTGAAGTATTTTCCAGAGCTCAGTTCATAAATCATAACCACATAAAGAGATTTGCAGGAAGTAAATATGAAGAAGATTAAAGTCCTACTGACCTAACTTACCTGATGACAAAAAGAACAACAAAAAACAAAAAAAGAAAAAAAAGAAAGAAATTATAGGTGTACTTGTTTATTGAAGGATAAAGTATTCCACACACTGAAGAACTGACTTCAAGTCCAAATGATTTTAAACATAGGTTTTTTGTTGAACTGAAGTTGAAAAGAAAAAGAAAAAGAAAAAAAGAAAAAAGAAAAAAAAGAGAACTTAGAAGAAATTTAATGACCAAAGATCAGAGACAAATCCTTCTGGCATTGCCAGCTTGTTTCTAGCAGGACAAATAGCCATCAACAATTATTTTCTTATTTATAGCCTGAAGTCCTGATTGCAAAAAGAAAAAACAAACCCTTACCAAAAGTGCACAAAGCCTCACTTTATTTCAGATCTTGTGTAACTGTGTATATTTTGTAATATACAAAAATACATGTGTATTATTAGATAAGTCAATTTTTATTTAGTAACTTCAAAGCTTTTTGGTAATCTCTGACAAGACAGGAGCAGGATTTTGTAAGGTATCAACAGAACTTAATGTATCCTACCTGTAAAAACTGCATTTCCAAATGCCAGGCAAACACTGCCCAGTTTGCGAACACAACACAGCTTATATTTTCATTTACATAGGCAGTGAAACAGGCCTTATATAGCCCTTTTGTGATTCACTTTTTCCAGAAAGTTCACTTTTGCAAGAAAATGATGCTATTATTTTTATTCTGTCAATGTCAACTCCCCACTGTTCACCTTCTTTCTACCAAGTCTGGAAGCTGTCCGCTCACTGCAAGCGGATCAAACTTGGATGCTTTTTCCTACAGAGTCTGAATTGTAAGTTTCCTAAAAACCCCAGTTCTTCAACAGTTTAAAAAGTCATTTGGAGACAGGACCACCTTCCTATAATGATCACAAGTCTATGTATCTGCTGGTTTTTAGGTCATAAACCACAATGGAACAGGTTCCAGGGTGAAAGAAATACATATAAATGCAAAAAATCTGAGGCAGGTAGGGCAAAAAAGATAGGACATCTTGAAACCAGCCTTAGCTTCCCTGCTGAAGAAGTGGAGACAGCTGTTTGGGCAAGAATCAACTTAACTGAGCTGCTAGGTCCTGGACACTGGAAATTTGTGTGTGTACGCTGGTCTGCTTCAGCTGTCACGAACCTCTTTGAAAATAAACTAATGAACCATTAAATCTTCCCATGAGGTAAATAATTATCATCCTTCTTTCACAGATGAGTAAATAAAGATAATAAATAAATAGCTGGTCTAAAGCCACAGAGAGAATTCAGTAGTTCCAGAAACAGAATACCAGTTTCCATGTTTATATATTCCCTCTTAAGAGTCTCTATCCCACTTCGTAGTTCAGATTACCGATTAGTCTGTTACTTCTTCCAGCTAGCACTCTTAGCTCAGATTTACAGAAAAACCGCACAAGGGAACAGAATATTGTGTATACTGCAGAGTATAATGCAACATAGAGATCCCTGAGCTGGATCCAGAACAAGCAACAGGACAAGCACATCAGAGCAAAGTAATTTATTAGTAGAATAGGGAAGGCTCAAAAAACTGCTTCTGCAGAGATAAGTTTTTAGGCAATGACTGCATCACCAAACTCATTTGCAACACAAGCATCTTCTCACTATGGTTTACTACCAGCACTAACTTCCTTCATAGCTCAACCATGAAATTCCAGCTCAATGTATTTAAACTATAGCAGTACATAGCCTGATAGACTAGCTCTCATGCTACTTAATTACATTAACATGAACCATAAGTTCAGCACAGGCTTCAGGTGGACTACTGATTAATCTATTTGAAAACAGAAGCACTGTGAGGAGCACAGAACTACTCACTGAGCTGCTATATCAGGGACCTAGGTCTGCACTCTGGACTACTGCATAGGAATAGAAACCTTAGTCCTATTTCTGTAGAGATGAAACAGAAATCTTTGTATTTCAGGTTATTAAAGAACAGCAGAACAGAAGAAGGTGGCATACAAATAAGAGAAAAAGTACAACTCTCAACAGAAAATCATCTCCAAGCAGAAAGAGGAAGAGTCTGATTCCTTAAAATATATCTCAGTAAAATATGAACAGATAAAAAAAGCTTGGTGGAGCCAAAACACGCTGATCAATAAGGATGGCTACACAATATAATGTGTGGCCTATTGAAATGGAAATGAAAGTACGTCATCTTTAAAAAGAAAATCTGGGTGACACTTGAGGCCACTGCACTTGAGAATGGGGAGAAGTTCAATCTCTTTCACAGGGGGGCAGAAAGCTTCTTTCTTTCGTCATTCATATAATGCAAAATTCAGAAAATCCTAGTCATCCCCTTCCCCATTCCATACCTCTCTTATAATGGAAATTTGAAATAAAAATTAACATATAAAAGCAGGAAAGTGCAATTTCTGTATTCAAAAATGTAATGTTTTAAAGTATTGAAATTCAAATTGTTTTATAGTAAATGCATTTTAAGACTTTTACTTTCAAAAAGGTTTCTTTAAAATTTTCATCTTTCCAAGAAGTTTTCCATATTTGCCACTTCATTCCTGTAGAAAAATGTTTAGGAATTGAAGAATGACACAGCACCTCAATCCATTTAGAGGTACACATTTGAAAGTCTGTATACAGTTCACTTACACAAAATAAAATCTTTAAGACTGAACTGATAGTTCAAAGCAATGAAGCTTTGATTTTTATTTACTTAATAAACTTGATTCTGCAATGGACAAATTTCCAAGAATGCAGTTGAGGTCTATAGGCATACACCAACGGAAAATGAGAAGATACTGATGTCCTTTTTCTCAGGCTATTGTATCACCTTTGCAAAAATGCAGTATTGCACTGAATTGAGGTTAGGTGTTTGATCAGAGAGCTTGGCATGCAGCTGTTGGGGGCAGGGCAAAGGAATTGTAAGGAGGCAGGCATGTCAGAATTATTAAAGCAAAAACTAAAGAGAATCCCAAAGTACACTGATAAGCATTAACAAAATGGTCACAGAAGTCAACCATGTAGCCACTCTCTCAAACATTATGTCATTTTAGTGATCCACTGCACACCTAATAAATATCATGATGTGTATATGTATGGACAATATTGCTCTGCAAATTTGCATATATGACCTTTAATATTTTACTACCTCTGTGCATGGTCTGAGGTTATATTTTGATTAAATCACTCATTCTATAACATGTTCCAAGATCTTGAAAACATTTTCAGTAGGCAATCACGGAAATATCTGGTAGTTTGGTAACATTAATATAAGAACAAAAATTCAGAGCACATACACATTTAGAAGCAACTCTTCCAGATGACAGTTTTAAGAGTTTGCCAGACATAGTTAAGGGGCACTGATAAATTAACATGAAAATGACTGTCTATGACACAGTATGTTTTCTGTTTAGGGGATTAACAGGCAACTTTAGCCTATTAGTGTTCCCAGTGCTATATACAAACCAAATCACCACTAAAAATACAGCTTCTGTAATTTTAACTTCAACTCCCAGATAAACAAGACTCCTTTAACATGACAGCTACAAGCATTCAGGAGAAAATAAGTCTTCCAAGCAGTCACATAACAGAAGCCATATGCAGAGACACGTATCAGCAGCAGATAAAAATCTCACAACGCTGAAATCAGCTACCTCAAGATACTATTCTTTTCCATTTTCCAGCACAGAAGAGCCACTATTTGTAGGAGTATGTTTCTCACATGTTGAAATCAGGTGTGTGATTTAGTTTGGTCCCAAGTATAGTCACAAAGAGGAGCATTTGGGAAAATCTACCGGGGCTGTATACTACCTAGGAAAAAGACATTTACAGAAGAACTTGGAAGGAGAGAATACTGTGTTTGAAAACATCACTCACTCATCACAAACATGTAAAATGCATAAAAAATAAAACAAAAATCAATCACAGTCTGTGCCTTACTGCATTACAACACATATTCTTTTGGTCAATGCTTTCCTTTTTTAATGCTAGTTTCATAATACTGTTAAGCTGAATTTAACATTTTAAAGACCCAAGCCTTTGAGGTGTTAAACATAGCCTGCTTAACGCTTCAAAAGACCGCTCTACAGAGTGGAGAAACTTAATGTCAGAGAAAGCAGTCAGCTCTTTGCAGAATTCAGCTCCTGCAAGTCGTCAAAGAAAGGGCAGTCTCTGAAGACAATGGATTGGGCAAGCAGTTTTTAGCATGCCATTAATCCAAAAAAAGATCAAAACAAACGTGCAATCAGATTAGGTTGTCTCTCCAAAAACAATACTTTGCATGTCATAGTATTCCTTCAGTACAATTTTGATTTGGCTAGAACATTACTTTGAGTTTTCTTTAGCAGATCTTCTTTGAAAGGTGGGAATTTCTAAAGCACAAACTTCAGTTGTGAGTCATTATTATTGTTTCCTTTAAGTTTTCTCACCAGCTCATCCTGCATCACTTCCCTTGTTCTCATGAATGAACAACAGTAATGGAAACTTCACCATTGGTAAGAAAGAGTGAGAAAACTATTCTGACAGCTTTTCAAATGCCCTGTCAACAATAAGTTAACATTAGGACTCCAAGTAGTAATTAAGAAATTTGTTTCCTTGCTTAATACAAACTTATTTAAACTTGCAGCCATGAGACTTCTTAACAGCAAATAAAAACCTCCCATCTTGTGCAACATTGCTTTATGATCCATTACAGCAAAAAGGAAATGGAATATGATTTTAATCTTAAAATAATATGCCAATTGTGTAAATTTAATGCATCATCAAGGCTTTCTGTTCCCATATCGTCTCTGTATTTCAGCACAAGAGGATGAAAACCCAACGATGTCCTTACATACCATGAAATCTTACCTCTCCTCAAGATTAATGGGTACTAGACTGTACATACATTAAAAGGTCACTCACCCCCATCTGTTGTGCAATAGCCAGGCACACTGGAATGAGAGAGGGAGACTGAAAAGCTTAGTTTCCACCTATAATTGCATGCAACCTTTGTGCTGTGGGCCCTTCTTGCATTCTGCCTGTGGAACTCCCTTTAATACTAGTGAAATTTCTGAGCACAATGCAAGTGCAGTACCATTGCATTAGGCTCTGTTAAGTGCTATTTTCTCACAGTATGTTCCTCCAGCTATTGGGCCCCTCTTAATGTTGGGTCTGCAGCTTAAAAAAAAAAAAAAAAAACAACCAAACAAAACAACCAAAGACCCTAAACCCCCACAAAACAGAAAAAAAATCCATGAAAATAAGGTGAATGGTCTAACATTCCAAACATATGAAAGCTTTAAGAGGTTGCAGCCTAGACACAGTGTTACTCAGATACCAAGAAGGACAGCAGATGTCAAGACCTTTCAACTTGCCCTTTCAGGAAGGAGCACTATGATACAAAATCTGACTAGGCATCTGAAGCAATTTGTTTCACTCTAACTACTGATGGTCCTCAAAGACAACTGACCACAGACATTGCTAACATTTCTCCCCTTTCACAATTACATACACACTTTTTAAGGAACAGCCTTGTGACAAGATTATCTTTATTTTCGTTTGCTGTGCTTTTTTTCATGAAAACTATCTGAAAAACCTGCTTTCTCTCGAAGGTATAATCTTGATTTTACAGTTCAGACAAAAGACCACAGTTCTACACATAACATTGCCATCTAGTGACATACAAGGGTGTTTTCTGCTAATAAACTATTGCCAGTAACTTTTTTTACTAATGAAATATAGTTCAGCATCTTAGTTTTATGTTAATAAAGATTATTAGAATCATTAATGTAGTTTAATAAGAAAGAAAATTTTATTATTTGATTTGGCAATATTTCACACTGGGTGTTAGCATTTCCATGATTAGCTCTTCAGAAGTCTTGGTACCTTTTAATACTGTTAACTAAGAAAACCTTTGTAACAATAGGAAGTGGAAGCTAGCATTTTCTCCTTTAGAAAGACATCCTGCAGGACTATTTGTGTGGTTGCAGACCTTGCTGTTAGTGCTCTGAACGGTCATATGTATTTTCACTTGTTTTACATTTAAAATTGAACCTTCTCCTGATGCATGTCTTGCATGGCATCACCTTAATCAAAACCAGGTCCCTCAAACTATAAAAGTAAGATCCAAGAGCCAGACTTCAGCCAAAACAAAACAGGCTTGTGCTGAGGATCAGTGACATACACCCACTGCTGGGTTACAGCCCTCTCAGGGGCAGAAGCTCATCCCAATAGCTCAGGTGAGTCCCACTGCCGTAGGCTGGCCTCACTAAGCTCTGCAAATCCCCTGCAAGAGGATCAAGCAGCAGGAGCTGCTCCAACACTCTCTTGCTAAACAGTAGGAGCTCTAGAGTCACAGTCAAACCCCAACCTGACAGTAACCCTGGCACGCTCCAGCCCTTCAGCTTTACAAGGCCTGTAGTGTGTATGCCAGCCTTCCCAGCCCTGAGGAGGTTTCATTGCACTGCCTCTGGCCACTCTCACAGCAGGTTTACAGCTAATAGTCCCACAAACAGAGGACATTTCCAAAGGACCTGTCATAGCTTACACAAATTAATCAGTTGACAGGGTTACTATTACCCGTTTCTTTAATGTACTATATGTGCCAAGCAACCTTTGAAATACTGAGCTTGCCAGAAGCTACTTTGTGCATGTGCTGGCAGGGTGGGATGTCCTGTCTCAGCTGGTTTTAGGCTTTGGACCCAGTCACTAGACTTGACCATTTGGTTGAACATCTTGCAGTTTGGAGATGAACGAATGAAGTCCAAATGAAAGAAATGGGAATCTAACAATGCTAGCCTTGCAAGAAGGTAATACTGAGCACCACAAACTGCTAAGTGCAGTTTTAAGCAGATATTAACTGATCCTCTGTGCATGACTAAAGGAGTAGTTGTACATTATTTATTCAGAGAAAAACCGCAATTTATCAGTAAGCTCTTTTCTTTACCACCACTTAATTGCTGCTACAGAGGCACTGGATCTTGAACCAGGGTGTAAGAGGTGGAGAAAGCATGTAAGATATTCCTACAAGTCTCCTACTTTTACACAAAGTCATTCTCTGTCATACCTGATCTGGGCATTTTCAATATACAGCACTTTGAAAATGGTTTATGAACACTATTGATCCCTATTTAGGGCAGACCTAGTCTTTGCCCTTCCTTTTTTTTTTTTTGAACAGTCTTTTCTGGTGCTCGTTCATGAAGAAAAAACCCCACAACATTCTGGAACAGGTACAAAAATGCCCTAAAAATGTACTCCTTGTTTTTTCTTTCACATATACAGAGAAGATAATATTTTCTTATGCCAGTTATTTTGACCCTTTTTATTTGTGGTAGCTAAAGAGTAGGGAGAGTGGCACATTTCTAATACAGTGAGAACTGCCAAGGCGGCAGTTCCCATTTTGTGCTCAATCCTTTCTGTTGTTTTTAAGCAGGATGGCTTTGACTCATGTTGATGCAGCACTAACAAATGACTTGTATCTTTTCTTCTTGGGAAGCAGCTGTTCCCACTTAGCAGGGGGAGATGCTCAGAACACAGACATTTACCTTAAAGAACAGGGTCAGTGCGGTTATCTGTACAGAAATACCACCCCACTTCAAAGGGCAGCTATCCCTGCTCTAGTGCCCAAATATTTAGGAGAGATATTTTTATTTTGTTTCCTAAAGGAAACATTTAACAGTTAACAAATGCACTGAAAATTGCCTTAAATACATTCACAATATCAGCAGAGCATCAGAAAGATGATCCTGTCCTGCTCTACAGCAGCCCCTACCCTTACAATCTGAAGTTGAAAAATTTGACTTATATTTGCAATGCATTATGTTTCAAAGTACTTGTGAGACAATTAACCATTGCTCCTAAATATATTTCCAAACTCTATACCATATTTTTGTCATCTACAACTTCATCTTTTGCCCATTAAAGGTCTGAGAGAGCCCTGACTTTGCTGTGGACCTTAACTGTAAGGATTCTTTCATTTGCAACAGATGACTTGTCAAATCCCAAGGATAAACTAAAGAGTACTATCTTAAATATCACCAGACATTTAGCATGTGGAGAAGACAAATGAAAAGATGCCATTTACGTACACATGTACATAATGTTGATTCTTTTTTTACCGTATTATATATGGCATTCATAAGTATGCAAAATGTTCAAAAAGATGGCACATTAAGATTTAGCCCACCACAAAACACACTGAAAAATCATTCATTAAACTCTCAAGTCTAATGGGTAATAAGCTGCACAGTAGCACTATACACCTAAATTTAAAATCAAAGTTTTTTATATCCTACTGTGAAAATGTACACTTTCCAAGATCAGCTTTTTTTGTAAAGTGAATGCCTGACATCTGCTGGTAATTATACAAACTGTATATTGTTGAACCAAACTGTCTTTCGTTTAGTTTTTCAACTAAGATACTTTAGAATATATAATTAAAAGAAAACTTAAATTTTTACAGTAACAAGGTTTCAAAACTAAACTACATCAACATTACTTTCACTTGTTAGATGCAAGAGAGCGAGTTTATTAGAGTTTACTACAAAATTTTCCTGAAGGAGTGATCAAATCCAGTCCTCAGAAAAACAGTTTTCCACCAACAGGACTTTTATTCACCTTATTTTTACTAAATTAGGAGAAGCAATTCTAGTGCTATTGGACTTCATATTCCCTTTTCGTTTAAATTTGTATTTTTAAGAAAGCTATTTTTACACTGTTCTGAAATATTTCAGTCATTCTACCAAAAAATACAATTGCTAACTGAAAAACAGGACTGCAGGAATGCCCATTAAAACACCCATCTGTAACAAAAGCTTCAACAGATGTCTTCATTTAAGATAACTCCTTAGGAGCCAGCAAGGACATGAGAGAATATAAAGGATATTGCACTAGCAAGAGCAGCAAAAGGGAACTGCTCCAAAATTGATAAACAGAAGGCTTTCAGTTTTTCATCCTTTCATGAGTTGAACAGTTCTTTTTAAAAGATTTCAGGCCTATAAGGTAGAAATAAGTAGGACTTATTTCACAGTATCTTAGCACCCGTGATTTTATGATGCAACTATGTAAAACAGTGTCTTAGCAAAACATAATTCAGAAACTTATTTTGTGTG
>JAOEHX010015303.1:8330-19709 GCA_025448015.1 Bolborhynchus lineola
GTTGGACATAGCCTTGGGTGGTATGGTTTAGTGTGAGGTGTCCCTGCCCATGGCAGGGGGGCTGGAACTAGATGGTCTTAAGGCCCTTTCCAACCCTAACTATTCTATGATTCTAAGAAAGACTGAAAGGAATTATGAAGTTTTTTTTTTTTCATGTTTTTAAATAACTAGTTCATGGACTTGAGCTGTCCCTGGGTGTATTATTGTCTAGCTTAATTCCTGTGGTTTATCTGAAGCTTACTATGAAATTTTTCGAGACAAAGGTTTATTGATTTTTATGGTGCTCTTGGGGAATCATTACTGTCTTTCTAGAACAGGTGCCTGTAACCTTTTGAGAACTGACTTCTATTTAGACGAATTGTCATTTGTTTGATCTCTGAAAAGCTTTGAGAGGATTACAAGTGACATGGACATCACACTTCTTTGATAAACAGCTTTTTATTGAGCTGAAATGCATGTTGCTGTACTTTTAATTATTCAAGATGATACACAGAAAATGTGAAAGCAAAAAGCGAAGGAAAAATGAATAAGCTATTGATGACCTCAAAGCAAGACCAAAACCAGAGCATATAAAGGAGAAGAAACAGTCTCTTGTTAAATAGTTCTAACAAAGACAGCAGTTAAACAACACCTGTAAATTGTAACTTCTTTTTTTGTTTGGAAGTATACAGGAAGTCATCAAGATAAGAATCCAAAAACTTGATAGTGGCTGCTGAAACCATGTCTGATAGAGGATACTCAAACAATTTAGAAGACAATTTATTTCCTCAATGACATGGATTATGAAAGTGATGCCATTTAGATTTTAGGATACGTTTTAAATCTTAGCAGCAGTTTAATGAGTTAATACTTGCAGCATGAGTCAAGTGTATATATCTTTAGCACAGACTATGCATAGGCTTCGTCAAATTTGCAGGATGGTTTAATCTGAAATAAATTAAAAATTCAGAAATTGAAGCAGGTCATGTACCACTTTGTAAATAAACCATGATAAGTTTTCAGTGACTTAAGAACTGTACATCAACATTAGTGGCCCATGAAGACTGAAGCATAATGATAAATGGTATAGAAGGGAGCCTTTTGAAAAAACTGTTTGTGTATAACAGCTTGTTCTCTGTCCAAGTGAACTTTTCTAGGCAGGTTTTCTGTGGGCTCATTTGGTATCCTAACTATTAAGCTGTAGTACCTGAGACATTATTAATTGATGCTGTCTGTGAAAGGTATCTAAGGCACTTACAATGGGTCTGTGTTTCAAAACTCTCTTTGTTTTATTAGCACAGTTAAAAATGACCAAAGAGAAAACAGTATTTTTTCATTCAGTAAGAAACTTTAGCAAATTTGCTTTTATATTGATCTGCAGTAATACAGCATTTATGTATTTACTGGAACTATCAGCAGGCAAAGAAAGATTTTTGCACATTTGTTGTCACAACTTTCTGAAGTATAAACATAAGAATTTCTAGTTTAGAAATAGAGAAAGTGATGTGAAGTAAAATTATTAAGGCTGAAGTTTGTATTATAAATTTAACCTTATAAAAGTTTGATTAAAAACAGGTTTGTGTTAATTTTGGTGAGACCATACATTACTTGAAGATTCAGTGTTATTTATCTCTCCATTATGTGAAAACAACAAAGTCAAATAATAGCAGGTGCTTTTGGTTTCATGAGGATAAGCCACTTCAGAATTATTTGTAAGCACAGTGGATATAAAGACTTCAGTTGTAAACCCAGGAAACATCTAACATTCTTCTGCAATAAAGGCAATACTGTTTCTGGTTCTAAAGTCCACCATCATTAGATGTTAAGTTCCTCCTTGAAATGTACAGTAAAGAGCTCTTTACTGTAATTACCTTGAAAACATGAAAGATGAGAATATTAACACATTTGCAGCTTTGGGGCACAGATTAAGAGCTTTGTTTTCCAGCTCTCTGTCTTTTGATCTCCGAATTTCTAATGCTTAGAGAGTAAATCTAAGTAGTATTGTAAGAACAAACCCAGTGACAAAATGTGTTTATCCCCTTGGGAGAGTACAACTAGGTTAGAAAGAGTCCAATTAATATTCCTAGTTTGCCAAAAATGTATTTCTCCCTGTTACAAGCATAAATGGATTGTTTGGAATGGGTAGGGAGCCTGTATAGAAATGATCCGACTTTTCCCATTTTCATTTTTGGAACTGCTGAATCAACTTTTTTGCCTTTTTACTAGCTTTGTAGGAAATTAAATGGCATTTTATGTCCTTGTCCTAAATATTTTCTATGATTAGAAGTTTCATCCTAAATTTTCACTAAATAATGTGTGTCAGGTTTAAAATGCATAAAGAGAATTAGTGCTTCCTGTTGGAAGAATGCTTTCTGCATGCCCTGTCTTTAGAAAAGACAGGACTTCTGTTTTCTGAAGTATAAGGAAACTGTTTATACTTTGATTCTATATAGCAAACACTGGTTGAAATAAATCAGAAGTCAAAGGTAAAAGCTGTACAGAGGAATTATATATTGTTCTAAGTATATGGAATATATATGTATATATTTGTATAAACACTCCAACCAAAAAGCTAAAATAACTTTATTTGAACTGTGGCAGACGCAAAACTAATGTTACTGAATGCACGTGATTTGTGTGATACAGAGGATATTTTTCAGGGTTATAATCAATACATTTGTTTTTTGCAGTACTTACAAAACAAAAGAATTCCAACCAGGAACAATATTGCAATCTTGGTATTCTCTTTGGTGCAGCTGCCGTTTTCTGAGCATTGAAAAGTAATAGGGACAGTATCTTCTGAAAAGATTACCACGGATACTTTCAGAAGTGTGGGCTGGATTGTAGCCCAAAGCCAAACTTAGTGTTTTGTTTCCTTACAAATTCTCTTGATAATCAAAAGAGTCGCTGATCTTGATCCTGTTTTTATAGTGTCCGTGTAATGCAGTGGTATGACACATATTTTTTCTTTTGTTGCTGTAAATAGTTAATTCAGCAAGTTTAGGGAATATTCTATGTTGTATGTAATAACTGAACGGGGAGAGTAAGCATTTGTGCTGCCGGTATGTGGCCAGGTTATTTTAAAATACTCTTTCTACAGTATTCATATTTCATGTGACCGTTCAAAGTAATAAAACCTGATCTTACAAATATCTATAGAAAATGTACACAAGAAAGTGGGAGCATCATATAAATAAGTATGCATAAAACTGGGGAAAAAAAGTCAGGATATTTTTTATTCTTATTACTTTCCTTGCTGTGAATTCTCTTAAATTCAGGGTTCCCCGCCTGTAATTTATGTGTAACCAAATTAAGCATAGCAATGGTTACTGTTTCAAAATACATGATGGGATTTCAGTGGGTCTAGCAATGAATAGTTAATCTTTAACATTTACATACATTATATTTTCAAAATAAAGTATGTTCTTTTTATTTCATATTTTATAGCACCATTGTATATGAATCTTAATGTAGTCCTAGGTTGTTTTGTTTTGTTTTTTTCAGCATACAAGAAAAGGTGTTTATGTATAGTTAAACACAAACTGTTTAGAGTTTTGAAGCCAAGAGCCAGGCTTGTTTCCTGGATGATCTAGAAAGGCAATTATGTTTTACAAACAGAAATGTTGGCAATTACTGCAGTAAGTGGCTATTGGGAAGCCCTATACAACTGCTGTTGCCTTCTTTGGAACGTTTTAAATTTCTTTATTTAGACCCAGCAGAGAATTATTAGAAGATCAAAAAAAAAAAACCAAAGCACATTTCAGTTGTTAGCAGCCATCTCCCTTAATTGACTGGGTATTTCTGTCAAGCAGAGGTTTTTAGTGTGGTGAAGTTATGAGACTGAGGAGCTGTCAAACACTCAGTTTCACAGCAAATGGGTTTGTGATGGATTAGCTGCACCTCATATCAGAGCACAACAGGCCCAGATGACATGAACTGAGGTCCTCTGCCACCATGCAAACAGATCAGCATCCCAGGGAGGCCGATTTCGATACCATCAATGTACAGTGCTTGTCAAGGAATGAATTCAGATCTTGAAACCTAATCCCCTGGATAATTGTCCTTTCCAGTGTACTTCAACACAAATGAACTTTGTTTGATCATTACTTCTCACAAATAAGGTTGCCTTGACCTCAAAACTTTGTTTCCTCTGTAGACAGATATTGGTATTTCTCTAAACTTGCTTACTGCTGGCAAATTTTAATATCCCAGTCATGTTGCTATCTTTTGATATGCCTGCATCTTTTATTCAAGAGAACTGTTTGATACTGCTAATTTGTGGTACATTAACTGTGGGCTCTTTTATTGTAATGATACTCTGAAGAACAATAACCTCACATCATTTTACAGGAACCCAGTTTCATGTGCTGAAGTGATTTAATTGCAAAGCTCATGTTTTTTCATATGATTTCATCTTTGTGTTTAAATATGTGTAAATGGTACAATAGTTTATTAGTGAGATGTGTTACAAATCTAACAAAACCACATCATCTTGTATACAGGATTCAGTGAAGATTAACATAAGTACTCTGGACTTAACGTACATATATGTATATACACACACACAGAAATCCCTATTTTCCTATTCTGTCTTTTTTTTGTGGCATCCTCAGTAAAGTGCTTCATAGTGAAGTCTTCCTCTTAACACAGCCTTTTGAAATTCATCCTGTCTTATCACCCATCTCTTTTCTGCATGGAAGAGGAAGCAGCTTCATTTCTAAGCAGACCCTTCATCCACCCTTTTAATCTCATAAAAAAATACTGATATTGCTTTCAAAGTTAGAATGTCTAGGTACAGTTCTCTGTAAGTTTCTGCTGCTGAAATAGAAGGGAGTCTTCCTTCAGGGTAGCAGTTACTTTATTATTCATGGCTCCATGATGGCCCCATCCAAGAAGACACCTACTCTTGAGTTGTCAGGTTTTTGGTATGATGTGAAGGTCTTCCTTTATATGAATCCTCAACAGTTAAACACTTGAGTTGTTGTTTGTTTTTATTTTCCCCACAAGTTATACATAGGAAAGTATTTCTCTAGGTTTTGAAACGTGGCAGTTAAACTTTTCACCAAGATCCAAAGGAAAAGCAGCCATGAACACTTGAATGCCAGAGCTAATAACCCTGTGAGGGGATCTGAGTGGACTGCTTACTTACTGGAAGGAGTGTAAACGGCATTCTAACTTAGGGAAAAGGAAAGCCTTCCAATATGACCTGTAAGACCTTGTCTTCTGTTGTAGAAAAAGATGACTTAGACTTCCACCGAGGTCCAGATTTTGTGTCCCTCAAAACCCACTTTCTTGCAGGATGCTAGTGTATATTCTGACTGAATCTTTATCATGGACATTATGTACATTGCACACACATGAAAATAACACTTTTTTTTTTCTTTGCCATGTGTTACTCATACGTATCTACAAGGTATTTTAATTGATATTAATTTTTTTTTTTGCCTTTATCTGGGATTATTACAGTATATTTTATTATAAGAATATACTTTATGTATCCTCTTTTTTGTGCAATAGCAGTAAAATCAGTTAGGAGGAAAGAGTTGCTAGTAATAACATTTGTCTCATCTACAAGGTTTAGGATATAAAGAATTGTTGTATGGCATCTGAAAGACATTTACTACAGCTATATTGTAACAAGGAATTCCTTCTTTGGATGAGGTGCTGCTGAAACATTTGCCAGTGGGCTGGTAGAATGGAGAGACTAGCAGTCATCAGCACATTCGCAGGCAGCAAATCAGTTAGGCTTCTTAATTCAGGCTTGGAGAAGGGTGAATGGAACTTAATGTCGTCAAAGCCTGAGAGATTCATTATAAATACATACAAAGCAATGCGCACTGGAAGGAGTAATTTGATATGCCTTGGATCCCAGTTCTTTTGTGTCCACACAATTAGGTAGGTCTAACAACCCAGCTTATGCTTTTTTAGATTTTATTTAATCTCAAGGACACTCTATGTCACTGCTTTCTAGTGCTAGTACTCTCACAGTGCTTATCAGTAATTAATAAAGGTACGAGTACCCTTGTAGTTTCTTACTCATGAAATACTTCCCTAATGCCAGCCTCTCTCAAAGGAGACTTCACCAGCAGGATTGTTTGGGAGGTCATACTGGATGCAAGGAAACATTTTGGAGCCTGTGATTATTGCACAGTACACTGAGTGCACTTGGCAGTAGTGGCTAAGGCAAAGGCATGCTGAGCCGGCTACCAGAAGCTTAGGACAGGACTCATCATCTTCATGTTAGTAGGTCAGTTATATAGGTAAGTTACTTCTTTACTAAAATAGATGGGATGACTGCATTTCAGCAGGCAAAATTTAATAGTAAGCTGCTACACGAAAGAAGTAAAGGGTCACAGAGAAAGCATCAGTGGATGAAGGCTGGAAGCAATGTTTACTCAGGGACATCTAATCGGAACTCAGGTGGTCAGGAACAGTGATGGCCAGTTTTAATTAGTCCTCAGAGACATGAGAAACATGTGGCAAGCTACTCACTGTTCATTTTGGGTAAGCAGAAAGTACAAAATGCCCAGCATTACACTTGAAGCTGTAATTAAGGGTTACCATTTTTCATGCTGCTGTTTACTCAGTCACTAATTGGCAGAGCCATGTGTTCTGATCTAAGCAAGGTTTGTTTACCTAGCTCTGATTAAAGCTTCTGGTTTTCAGTTTAGACAACAATGAAAAAAAAAAAAAACCCATGGAAAAAGTATGAGAAAGACATGGACCTGTTGGAATGGGTCCAGAGGAGGGCCACAAAAATGATCAGAGGGCTGAAGCACCTCTCCTATGAAGAAAGCCTGAGAGAGTTGGACTTGTTCGGCCTGGAGAAGAGAAGGCTCTGAGGAGACCTTATTGCAGCCTTTAAATGCTTAATGGGGGCTTATAAGAAAGGTGGGGAGAGACTTTTTTCTAGGGCCTGTTGTGATAGGACAAGGGTTAATGGTGTTAAACTACAAGAGGGTAGATTCAGAGGACATATAAGGAAGAAATTCTTTATGATGGGGGTGGTGAAACGAACAGATTTGCATTGACCAGCGGTAGATGCCCCATCCCTGAAAACATTCAAAGTCAGGTTGTACAGGGCTCTGAGCAACCTAATCTGGTTGAAGATGTCCCTGCTCATTGCAGGGGGGATGGCCTCTGAAGGTGCCTTGTGACTCCAGCCCTTTTATGGTAAAATATAAGTCAGTTTACCTTCATGAATTGATTTTGTACTATTGGAAAGCTCTTCAGGGCAGATGAGCTGAAGCACTCCTTAGTTAAAATTTTGTGTACAAAATGGAGTTTTACAGCCTCACATGGAGTTGCTTCCTTCCTGCCGCTCACTCATCTGTCATCAGGGGAATCCTGGGAATTACGGAAAAAAGAAAGAAGCTTATTGTGATGGCTTTCTCTTTGGTATGTCCAATAGTAAGCAGATGTAGTCTAACTTTGTAACCAGCTGCTATCTGAAACAGTTTTGCTATGCAGGGATTTATTTTACTTTCTTTTCTGAAAAGACCCAGAGGCAGTGTACTCAACACTGAAATCCTGTGTTTTGTCTGACATAGCCACTGATTCAGTGTCATGCCTGGTAAAAGCAGTTTTTCTCACAGTAGGTTACCTCTTGTTACCTGAGCTTGCTCTAGAAAGGAGGAAGCTCACCATTCCTGTCTGTATGAGTTTATTTATGGGGAAATAATTGCTGAAATGTGGAATAATTTATTGCAAATTTACTATAGATTTTATTTTAGAAATCCCTGGATTCCTTCCTCTTGAGTCAATATTTAAACTTAAGTTCTAAACTATTGTGTCTTTAAAACAGTATCATTATAATGGATTTAATAACTTAAGCATGGTCTTGTATGGTCTAAATGATATTAGTTAACAGAAGCGTAGCTAGACAAACCACAAGTGTACACAAGTGTACTTATGTATGCTGTCTGAAATAAATGAAACAGAAATTAACTACTGTGAGCTGTGCAATGTGAGATACCATGTCATCTAATTTGATTGCAACTGATCTTTAGCCATATCCTCTGGGCGCAAAGAAATCTACACATCTTTTGTTTGTAGATTGCAAAAAAGGGATGTGACTTTTTTAGTGTATCATGAGGGAACTGGTACTCTGTTGGTACAGAAAAGAAGGAAGCAAAATGCATCCTTTGTGTCCAGGATGGTTGGTTTTCCTTTCCTACCATGGAGTAGATAAACCAAGGAGGACTGGCAGCTCTTTGAGACACAGATCCTAGTAAGGCACTCTCCCTGTTTGCTATTTCTCTGTGAGATCAGATTTATTGAGGTGCTATAGTTAGGGAAGGTGAGGCATTTTCTAGGAAAATATTTCTGCTGAAAAATAGGTTTGCGAGTCCCACTTTGCAGAGTCTGCTTTAGACAGAGTTCGTGGATGGGAGGGAAAAAGGAAAAAAAGGAGTTGTGAAAATGTCCTCTTTAATACTTTGAAAAACTTCTAATGAACAAGTAGCAGAATAGGGTTCACGAGCCTCAGGCTGAGAAGTCAGCTTGTCTTGGGCTCTCTGCTCCTCATGAGCCACATGCTGTGCAGTCTTGATGAACACAAACACACGGATCTCATGTACAGCATTGCATAAAATATCCCTTCTGGGCTTACTTTTAGTAATGAGAGTACACAACAAAGGTATGCATAGTAATTCTGAATAACTTACACTTTCCTACTCAAAGTCTCCAATGTAAGGCTTTTTCTTGATAACTTAGCCTGCTAATGTCTTAAAACCTTTTCTATTTTTACCTTGGGAGAAAGTTTTAAATGGTTCCTTTCCTCCTCTCCGCTGATCCACCCAATCCATTGGATCTTCAATCACCTGGTCTCACTCTTAGTTCTCTACCTCCTAAACACTGAGGAACATTAGACACAGGTCTGTCTCTCTTGAATGCCTAGAAGTCTCCTAAGTCACTCGCAGCAGGAGTAAGTACTGCAAATGTGCTCTTGATTCTCTGGAAAACCAGAGGGAGATGTTTGTTCCTGAAGTATAATCAGTCATTCTAAAAAGCAGAAGAGTAAACGGCAGGATTAGGTACAGTTGTCACAATTAGGGTGTTACTGTATTTACCTTTATATTCCTGTTACTGAAATCTGCATAAGAAGGAGTGGCAGAATCTGTGAGGGCAAGAAAGACTTCTGCTAGTTTGAAGGGTCAGAGGAATGATTGTTTAGAAGAAATTTTAACAAGCATGGTGGTTCTTACTGCAGCTTGCTGCTTACACTGTGGCTGTGTTAACTGATTGCACTGTCACTGTGGCATATTTTTTCCAAAATCAACAGTAATGATTTTGTGCTCCAGCACCGGTATTTCGCTAACATGTACGTGCCATTGTGGGTTAAGGAAGGAAGTCAGTTCTTTTCCTTCAAAATTATGTCAAATCTGCTGGTATTTCTTCACTGTTGGATCAAGTTCTTTTTCTGTCCCTACAAATGTATGCGTTAACAAATGCAACAGTTAAGAAAACAGGCTAATTTTCTGATAGAAAGTTTGCTTCCGGAAGTGAGGAAAAATGCTGTGGAGTAACTGAGACACTTCTTTAAATGTCCAAATTTTCAGTTACATTCTCTTGACAGGGACTAGGAGCTTTTAGAAAATAGGAAAAATTGTAGAAATTTCATTTTAATGAGGATGCAGGGGTCAACTGACAGTCTTGAACCAGAGCACCATCCAGTTCCTGTTTATGCTTACCTCATTATATATTTATTCCCTTTGTTCAGCTAAGTCTGTTTTGGAAGTCACCATTGTCTGTGTGTATGCTTGTGTTACTGAAGAGGTTTTGACCGTGCATCTAATTTCTGTATCGCAGTTTCAGTTCCAGCCGCGTGTCCCACAGAGTGTGCCAGGAGAACGACATGGGCACTCGTAGCATTTCACGGCCACCTTCTGTGCCTGTTCTGTTGCACAGAAGACAGCTGCCTGCAGGGGTTTGAAAGCTTCCGGTATTTATGTGTGTGTGTGCAAGCACAGATTGAGGAAACAGATTTAGTAATTTGCTCCTTGATCAGAGTTTTCTATGATTTGCTGGTCTTGGGTGATACCACTCAACAACAAAGCAAACATGAGTTGACTTTACTCTTTGGGGGGTTTTCAAGTTAATGGAGCTTTTCATGTGTACATGAACAAGGTCATAGATTATGCCAGTATTTGTGGACTTGATTGAGAGGGACAGCATGTTTAGTGTCTGTCAGGACAGGAATCTGTAAAGTTAAAAAGTGATGGATATGCCAAGCTGCTTTCCTTTTTCCTGTGTGTTTGTTCTGCATTGAAGTCCTACTTGTAATTGTAGTTTCCACTATGGTGCCATGCTTCACTTTTCAAGACAACACTGCAATCCGTCAATCTTACACTGCATTTTACTTTCTCAGAGAACTGTAAGGAAATAAAAAGGAATTTGAAATCAGGTTATTTACAGAAGATCACTGTAAAATATTTGTTATAGTCATGATCCTGCTTGTTTTCTGCTTGTGGGTGTTCATCAGGCTGTTGTATTGGGCCCAGGAATTTTAAGATGACCAAATTTGAGGAATATTCAGAAACTGTCTTTCTGTCTGGACTATGGAATACTACCTTGCAGTGTGGAGTTCTGAGTCTGACTGCTGCATGGCCAGAGATCGATAGCGACAAGTCGGTTCCTCTTTATATAGAGGATACAAATACCCATCCAGAGCTCTGTGCTCATGGATGCGCTGCATTACTATTTCACCTTGGAAGGGTCTCATGACAATGGAAGCCATATCACTCTATCATACACATGGCATGAGACACTGAAAAATGATAGGTGTCTACCCACAGAATTTTCCTCATTTGTCTTCCTGACAGCCTCTTTGGGGCTGCTCAGTTGTCTTCCACATAGGATGCTCCCCTCCCCTCCTCTGACTGCAGTCAGAGCCTGCTTTTCTATAGCAGTCTCGCTTGTTCTGCTTGAACGTTCTTTTCCCTCCTTTAGACTTCAGTGAGTTAGAGTTACTAGAAGAGCAAAAACCCTCTACAGGTGGTCTCGGTTGAGCTATTAGTACAATGTTGTGCTACGAGGACAGGATCAACCAACTGCTGATGGGTCTTTCAGGGAGAGATGTAGGGAAGTGTCGTGGTTTAAGCCCAGCTGTAACTCAGAAAAGCCACACAGTCTCTGGAATCTCCCCTCCCCTTCTTCCCCCCCCTGCTCTGGGAGGGATGGGGAGGAGAATTGAAAGAATGTAACTCCCATTGGCTGAGATAAGAACAGTCCAGTAACTGAGGTATAACACAAACCACCGCTGCTACCACCAATAATAACAATGATAACAAGGGAAGAGAATACAGCTGCTCGCCACGCGACGACCAAGCCGTGAACTAACTCTTCTGGGTTCCTGCCCCCAGTTTTTACATCCTGGGCATGACGTGCTGTGGTATGGAA
>JAOEHX010015304.1:0-21110 GCA_025448015.1 Bolborhynchus lineola
GAATGGGTTTCCCAGGGAAGTTGTGAATGCTCCATCCCTGGCAGTGTTCAAGGCCAGGTTGGACATAGCCTTGGGTGCCATGGTTTAGTGTGAGGTGTCTGTGCCCATGGCAGGAGGGTTGGAACTGGATGATCTTAAGGTTCTTTTCAATTCTAACAATTTATGATTCTACAAAACAATGTATCAGCTCATGTGTGCTGACAGCTCCTGTTAATAACCTAGCAGCAATACAAAAACACAAGTAGCTTAATCTTATGCATGAAGGTACAGTTATAAATATACTGATTGTAATTTAAAACATCATCTTTTATGTGAAAACATTCACTGATACAACTATGCTAAATAAAAGAATAAAAGAAATCACACAATTAACTGGCATTTATCCTAATAGAACTGTTTCAGCATGGATCAGAATTTTGATTACAATATGTCAGTTTTGTGGAGTTTTAGCCACCCTTTTGTGGTTTAGATGACATCATTTTTCCTTATTTAACAGAAATACTGATAATGTCTTTTTTTTTTGACTGAGATACTATCTTTCCTTTTTTTTCTCTTGCTGCCACCTGAAAACAACATTCCTATACCCTTTTTTGTATCGAATGACTTCGAGAGTGATGTTTTTTCACAGTATGTGAAACAAATATAGCATGAGTGTACATTATGTAAGAGGATGGCATCAACATTTCTTGGAGATATATTATCTCCCTGTATCTTTTGCATGACTCTGTTTCTTTGTTCCACTATCTCATATGTCTGTACACTTGATCATACTTTTTGATTTGGTTGTGTGTGTTTTTTGTGATTAGTGTATTCAAGCAGCATCCCAGAAAGAAAACTCAGAATCCTGAATGCTACTTCAAGTTAGCTTTTAGTGGAGGTCTTCTGTACGGTCCTTCAAACTGACAGCTGAAACTGTATTATTAAAGCACCAATTAGCTTTTCCCTCTCCTATTATAGACTTAAGACTACATCAAGTTTGTGCAAAGGCAGTTGGATACCTTTTGTAGAATCTAAGCTAAGACAAGCAGTTGGCTAAGCTGTGGAAAAAAAATCACCATATGGTGCTGATGTTATTGAAAACAATGTTTTTTTCACATTTGTATTTTCAGTGTTTGATACAATAGAAATACACAGAACATTTCTGACAGTAACCTAAACATTCTAAAGTCAAGAAAAACATTAACTGGCCCACCTCAAACTACTTTTTATTATTACCTCAGGTATAGGTTTGTCAAAATAAGCAGCACTCTTATTTTGCATTTATATTCAGGATGTTCTTAAATTACCCAGGAAGGATCCATAGTCTCACTGTACTATGAGCATTTTCCAAGGATTTGGAATATCAGTACTAGTAAGGAAGTCTATAATTTGATAACTGAGACATCCAAACAACAATAGAGAGGAAAATGCAAATAATGATTAGGTCTCATCTTATTCCCTCACCCTATAGTGGCCCAATAAATTTGTCAGATTTTCTTATGCACAAAAATTCTATTTTACTAGCATGCATGTAAATTTCTTGTTGAATCCCCCCATATAGTTAAAGACTAATAAAGAAGATATTAGAAATTAATCCCAAGGAAACAAAGCACTCATAAAAGCAGATTATAAATAACTTCAAATCTGTTATGTAGCTATGCATTACACCAAGTAGATAAGACAACTACATAAAGAAACCACTTTATAATATTACAGTATAAAGTTACCACATTCTTGGGGGTGAAGGGAGAGACTAAAAAGAGCAGAAGGTATGCCATCTCAGTCCACAGTTCTTCCTAGGATTATTTCATCAGTTTCACAGAAGTATTATATATAAGTATTTATATAAGTATTATTTACCTATTTTTGTAAGGCAGTTGCTTCTGGTCAAGCCCATTTTAAAACTTTATAAATTAAAAGGCCTAGATCTGCATACTTTCGAAACTTCTTGTCTGCAGTGCTTTCTTACTGTTTATTTAGCTCAGAGTGACTAGTGTCAGGTAAGCTTGCATTGTCTGTGGGCTACTTGTTCATGTTTTAGACTCCTGTATGTTGCATTAGTTACTGTACTAAGATCATCAAGATTAGGAGCATGTAGTAGATATTCATGTCAACAGAAAATTTACACTGATTTCACTTCATCCACTGCCATTTTAATAGAAAAACCAAAACCAACCCAAAACCAAAAAAATGGAACAAAACCAGCCTTTATCTGCATTAGTGATGGATGTCAACACTTCCCAGGTACATAGCAGCCATGGACAAGCCATCGGTGACTTGCTGGCCTTCCTCCTGGTTCTAGTATTTACAATGAGCTCTTAAAACAGCTTAAGATTTTATATTTCTTGAAATAGGTAAGTTGCTAATGCTAGAGCTTAAGCTCACATTTAAAAGCTTTCTGCTGTCTGAAAATCGCCGCGAATGTGATAACAACTTCTTTAAAGAAGTCTGAAGGATCCAAGGAACTGCAGACCTGTAAACCTGATGTTATTAAATAAGTTATCAGAGACTATCTTAAGGAACAGAATTACAGATCTAGATAAATGCAAGTTCCCTTGCAAGAACCAATAGTATTTCTGCAAAGGAAAGTTCTGTTCTAACTAAGCTTTTGGCCTCCTTTGAGTGATCAGCAAGAATGTGGGCAGTTTGCTTGGTATAGTCTACTAGGGCTCTTGAGGTAACTAATCATCAAAAATGGGTGGAGTACTTCTGAGAAAAGGAAGTCAACTGTGCAGCTGCACAAGAGTGTGTGCTGAATCCCATGCTGTTCTGAATCTGAAGTCACTCTCCATGAATAAAGGTGAAGCTCTCACAGTCACACTGTAGCACAGTGCTTGGTGGCAGTCACAAAATAAGTAAAATATCAGGAATTAGGGAGAAACTAAAAAAGCACTTTGAAAACAGAAACACTGAGAGCTACTAACGATATAAACCACTGCAGGGTATTTCTGTGTTCTTACATACAGTTTTCTACTAGTCAATTTGCAAAAATGACCTCAAAAAGATGGTAACTATCCAATGTCATTAACCAAATACTTCAATATAATTTATGCTGTCTTCAGTGGACACCTTTCTTTTCCCTCTGCCAAGCAATTACTAAAACTCCGTATTTCTGCTGGAAGAACTTCTTGCAGAGAAAATCTGTGATGAGAGTTCATATATTATATATTAAGAGCTTTTTTAATGTAGTTTCCTTCCATTTACACAGTCCAGCTAATCTTGAAAAACAGGTCAAATAGCACATAGGAAAACCCATTTTCTTTTTTCCACCAAGGTCAATCAAATGCTAGCACCTGATTACTCTCAAGTATTCTGGCACCAGAGATGCTTTCAATCAAAACCAAGAGAAGCTTACCTGCTACCTATATGGTTGACCCTTTGCAGAGTCCAAAACTAACAGTAGCATATAAGTTCATGAAGTATGAATACATGCATTCTTAGAAAAAAGAATCTGAAGGACTATGTGTCCTCCTATTTGGAACACAAGCCACACAAACACCAATGGTATTGTACAATTTTTAAAATCTATTTTGCATGCTTCAAAGAAACCAGTGTAATGGGAGAAATCCACAGGATAGCAATTGATTTGTTTTTGTAAGAAGGGTCAAGGAGCTGTGATCATTTCTGAGGACACTGAAATCAGAATAGTTGAAATCAAAATAGTTGACACTTTTTTGTATCTTCTGTGTTCTACTGGTTGGATTGTTTTTCATGGCAGTCTGATTGCCCTGTAAAAAGTATATTCCAGCTCTAAAATATGTATCAAAGATTAACTTTTTGCAATTCCATTTCATTCATTAAAGCTATCAAGAAAAAAAGAAATGCCATAGTGTGCAAAACAGTTGTATCTTAAGTTACATGATGAATTTTAGTATGAACAAACATACCATTCACACCACCTCCTACATTATTTAGCTAGTTTAACAAATGTAAATTAAGTACTTTAAGTCAGCAAAATCAACTATAATAGATGGGGTTTACAAATGAGTAATTCCATACAGCTGCCATTTGCTCAATATTATAAAAGCATTCTTAATTTGATTTAACACATCTGTGAAGTGACTTCATTCTATAGATTTGTTATCTGAATTTGCATATTTTTCTGCTTACAGGAGGGGAAAAAAGCCAATTTCACTTGGAAATTCTCATTTATTAAACTGTTACATAAATCTTTTCTATAGTGCTTTGTGATGCAAGCATCTGCAACACCAATGAAAGGGGCTCTATGATGATTAGGGATAAATAAATAGATCTCAGTGACAAACCACTAAGCTTTTTGTTTTGCCACTCTCCTCCCTCATTATAACCCTGGTTACTCTTTTACAATCAGTTCTGGAAAACTAGCATGTACATGTGCTTGTAAGATTTAATAAACAGATTAAAGTAGAGAGATCCTCAAGAAATGTTACCCCCTTTCAGTGATTTAGCAATCCCCTGTTAGTTTGTGCATAAAACCTCCATTCATTTAACAAATAATGCGATCATCCATAATCATCTTTCCTGGAGCTTTTTCTTACCTTGCACAAATAGAAGTGTTCTCACTGTCTTCAATGGGGTCAATGCAAATCATTCTTAGTTCTACCATGCTATGGTCAATATTATTCTGAACAGATAGCATTTTCCCATACTTTTCCCAATCCTAATCTTTAGCTTAGTTCTAGCTAAAGAGATTGTAAAAAAAAAAAAAAAAAAAAAAAAAAAAAATTAATATCATCCATGAAACTGTGACCTTAATGCCAGGAAAGATGAAAGGTCTGTAAACTTCTTATTGATGCAACTGACAGGCCAAAAGGTTTTATGCAGTACACATACCACAGGTTCATATATCTGAGGAATTAAAAGTTTCAAAGCATTTTCATACACAAATTCTCCAATTCAGCACAGTTATATTTATTTTATTCCTTAAAAGTCATACTATGTTCATTAGCTATTTTAAGACTTAATGACAGACTCAGAAAAAGAGTACAACACCTACATGTCACCTAACTTGTGACTGCAGTAAGTCAGTTGATGCATGATGGTGGAGGCATTTAATACCTGTCTCCATGGATAGAAAAATCAATTACCAAATTACAGAAAAGTCTGGATAGGTCTCATGATATTCTTTCCAATAAGCCATTCATCATTCCATGGAATAATTCACTGGCCACATGGCAAGAGACAGGACAAAGCATGACAATAAAAACAGTGGTTATTTCACTCATCTGGGGAAAAGACCGCTTAGATCTGAGTCCTTTCAGTGGTGCAATATAAATATTCACATATGGAATAAAATAGAATTTAAGATTTATTATTATTATATTAATTCTTAAATTGGAGTCTGTGTTTTTCTTTTCCTAAATGCTGGGTTCCCCTAGCTACTGGGTGGAAAACAGTCTCCATTTATTGCTTACTGCAGGTCCCTAAGTCATTGGAGCAATTTTATTTTTCGTGCCTAGTTCCTTTATACAAATAAGAGGAAAATTGTCTTTAAAACCATGAGAAACTTGAGACATTTAGCATCATCTGGTAAAGTTCCCCACCCTCCTCATTTTTGCTGTAGCAACAGAGCAGAATTGTTAATCTCGGTAAAACTTCTGTGGGTTCTAACAATACAATTTCATATTTTGGTCTTATATGGTGGTCACACAGGTTTTCATTACAGAGATTAGCTCCAGCAATTAGAGAGAAGATCTGTTAAAGACTAACAATAATCTAAATAAAAAAAAAATAGCAAACAAAAAAAAACCAAAACAAAAAATAAACCAAAAAACAACAAATCAAACAAATCCTATAGCTGAATCTGTGAAACCCAACTAAACTGGAGGTGATTGATATAAACAATTAAAAGATTAAAGGTCTTTTTATTGTAGCCCTTCTGAAAAGCTACTGCCCATATTTGAAGGTATGGAAGTTTGTTTGAGGCATGTATTTCAAATGTAAATACATTTACTAGAACACTCCAGTAACTTTTCTGTAAGTCTTATATGACTTTTCTGGTTTTTTAGGATCACTAATGTAAAAATATATAAAGATACTTAAGTTCTCTAGATTTTTCCTAAAATTGTATGATAAAACCATAATGACAACTATAACTCTAGAACATGGTGAATGTCTATTATTAGTTCTCATCTGAAAAGCAATCATATTGAGTGGAACACAGATATGCACAATCATAGTTCTGAACATACATTGTAGTGGTGAAAAAGTAAGGTCTAAACAGCAGCATCTCTGCTTAAGCAGCAGACCAAATATTATCTAATTTTAACTAGTGTTCTGAAGCCTGCACATACTTAGTAGGTATCTAGATTTTTATCTCTAGCCCTCTTTTGCTAGATTACTGGAAAATGGAAGACAAGATCCTATTTGTTATCATCAATTGTACATGACTATATACAGAAACAGAGGAAGGAACAAATAATGGTTTTGTTTGGACACAAGACTGCCACACAGAGAATCACCTTCATTCATGATCAAACAAAGGTATCATAGAAGGCCTACTGAAATGGCAAGATTTATGGTTGCTTCTTTAATATTATGTACTTTTCTATGCACTCAGTGTAATAAGTAACAATGAAGTTTCTTATGTTCCTTGAATATTTTTGCATATGATGAACGAGACCTTTTTATGGCCTGGAAACAATGATAATTATATTTTGTACACTTCAAATTGAATCTATAATTCTCATTAGACATACAAGCTCTTCCACAGTATTTCAGGTAATGAAGAATAACCAGAGCCAAGCTGCATTATGAGGCTTATTTTTCCATGAAGCAATAAACCATTACAACATTTATATTAGTGACTCTCTGAAACTGCATGCAGCAGACATAATAGCAGTTACAACTATCCATCTTGTGAATGACAGTGAGGGGTGTTTCTTAGAGCTCTAAGTAACATGAACATCAAAAAGCACTCAGTCACTTAAAAACTGCTCAGAAATCATGCAATGGGACATATATTTGATCTTGAAATAATCAATTATTCACATGTTCATGTATTTCTTCTACATGTGGAAGAAAGTTATTGAGAGAACATAAGATGTATTTGCTTTGAAGCAGAAATTTTATATAGCTGAACAGATAAAAAGCAGCTGAAAAAGTCTAAAAGTCTAGCAGTACCAGAATGTTTGCACAGGCTAAAATCTCATTCGGAATGGGAGCATAAGCACTCATATCAGTGAAATTAGTATGCTGTGCTTGAAAGTCATGAATTGTGGGAAAGTTCTAAAGGATTAGGAGAAAAACATATGGGCTGGGGCTTTTTCCTGTTTAGAGAACTTTCTTTTTGTGGCACAGACAGACATCCAAGTTTGCTTAAATACTTAAAGGGATGGTGCTATATTCTTCCTTTTCTATCCCTTAACGTGTTTTAAACTGTTGTGGGATCAGATTCCTTACATCCACATCTGCTTACTGATGTGCAACAGATAACTACTGCTCAGTGCCCTGCATGCTATTACACAGCAAAGAAATGACAGGAAAGGTTACACTCTGAAGAGCAGCAGCAACAACAAAAAACAAACAAAAAACCAAAACAAAGCAGAAAAGGCAGCTTGTACCAGATTTTTACATTTTCTAAGCAAGCTTTCTGTTCCTGACCTGTTACATGAATTATCTTTCAGCTTAAGGAACATAAAACATGTTTTGAAACATACCTAATTGCAAGTATTCAGACAAACTCTTCCTGTTTATGTTGTTTAGTCATATGCCTGAGCCCTTCTGTCTTATGCAAAGTATTGAAACCCATTTTTAATAAATGCCCCAGGGATATTTTCTTCTAATAGCAAGTATTTCATAAAATATTTTCAGAAGACCAGACTAATATAGTTATATTTAGCTATATATTTTATTTTAGCTATATTTTCCTACACAGCATACACAGAGTTAAGAGTGTTCCTTGCCTGCATAGTTCAATGTTTACCAATTTTTATTCAGTATTATTTTTAGGTGTTATCCAGAGAACAAAATTTTAAGAGTAAAAAAAGAACCTCAAGACTATATTGTACAACACCTACTCAAGCTTGTTATCACAATATAGATGCTTCTTTCAAGTAAGATGGTTTACAAGGAAACCCACTCAAACTAGCAAGATCATTTTTTCCTCTACATTTAAGCCCAGTGTTAAGAAGTGGTATCTACACTATTATTGATTCCCACTTAGTATTTTTTATATCTGGCAGAACCTTTGAGTGCAGATCAAAACTAAGGCAACTTTAAAACAATTTGGCAGTGATACAACCAGAAATTAATATAAATTTGGTGTGTCCGCTTTCTGCGGTCAGAGATATAAAGTGGTCTCAGCATAAATGAGAAGCTGTACAGAGTTTGAACATGTCAGTAGAGGGGAGTTCATATGCCAGTAGTTAAATATTTCTCTGCATATCAAACCACTTATAAAGCAAGCATCATTATAATATACAAAGCTAGTGTTCGAGTAAGAGTTTACAATGAATACAGCTTTAACAACATATGGTGAGTCTGAAGGATGGATACTTTTTCTTTTAGTTACTGCTAGGGAAAGTTTAATATGTTTTGTAACCAGTTTTGTCACTCCCAACAATCAAAAATTTAATAAAATGTTAGAAAAATTCTGTATACTTCATAATATAAACAACAAGCTGTATGCTAAGCAATTTTTATTACAAAAATCTATTCATTTTTTACAAATCAGTGCATTTATGATGAATGCAACAGGTCTGTCTTGTCAGCAAGAAAATTCCTTAGAAATCTCATTCATGGAAAAATTACTTTAACTTCCTTTTATGCTATTTATAATAATCTCAATCACTGGTTCATTATAGTCTGTTTGAGTGATTACATTTTTTTTATATATTGTACTCTCATTACAGTAAACACACTATCACAGAAATTGCATAGACACAGTATTGTCACAGAATAGCTAAGATTAGAGGCACCTCTGGAGGTCATCTGGTCCAATCCCCTCCTCAGGCAAAGCCACACAGATACAATTGCCCAGAAGCATGTGCAGATGGCTTTTGAGGATCAACAAGAATGGAGACTCCACCACAACCTGGATAAGCTGTGCAAGAGTTCAGTCACACCCAGAGTGAAAAACTGTTTCCTGATGTTTAAAGGGACCCTGTGTGCCAGTTTGTGCACATTGCATCTTGTCCTGTCACTGGGCACCATTAAGAAGAGCTTACACTCATCTTTTTTTCACCCTCCCATCAGGTATTTATGTATATTAATAAGGTCTCCCCCTCAGCCTTTTCTTCTTCAGGCTAAACAGTTCCAACTCTCTCAGACTTTTCTCATAAAAGGTATGCTGCTTGCATCATCTTCATGGCCTTGTGTTAGACTCTCTCCAGTATGATCAGGTCTTTCTAGCATTGGAGAGCTTAGAATTAGACACAGGACTCAGATACGGCCTCATTAATGCGAAGTAAAAGGGAAGAATCATCACTCTCAACCTGCTGGCAACACATTTTCTAATGCTGCCCAGGGTATCACTAGCCTGCTTTGTGGCAAGGGCATATTGCTGTTTGACATGCAACCTGGGGTCCACAGTTCCTTTTCTGCCAAGCTTCTTTCCAGCTGGGCAGCCCCCAACCTATACTGGTACAGGGGACTGTTCCTCCCCAGTGCAGGACTTCACACTTGTTGAACTTCATGAGATGCCTGTCAACCCCTGTCTCCAGCCTGCCAAGATACCTCCAGATAGCAGCACAATCCTCTGGCTTACCATCCTTTCCTTCCAGCTTTACGTCATCAGCAAACTTGCTGAAGGCATACTTTGCTCCATCATTTAGATAATTAATGAAGACATAAAACAGGATTGGACCTAGCACTGAACCCTGGAATGCATGACAACTAGCCTTTGTGCTACTGATCACTACCCTCTGGGACCAGCCATTCAGACAGTTTTCAATCCACCTTACTGTCTCCTCATCCAGCCCATACTTTTACAGCTTGTCTGTGAGAATCCTATGGCCAACAGTGTCAGAGACCTTACTGCAGTCCAGATAGACAATATCCATTGTTCTCCTTCCCTTATCTATCAGACCAGTCATTTGACTGAAAAAGTCAATAAAATTGCAGCATTCCAGTCATGGGAGTCATCCTATGATACCTCTATGATCCCAACAAAATTACAGTCCTGAAGCTGCACATAGATATCTTAACTCAGCATATTTCTTCCCCATACTGCCTGCATTAGTATACAGGCACTTTAGAGAGGCACCCCAGCATGTTTTGTTCCTGGAGAAGGCTTGGAGGTTTCATCATAATGATGACACCTTGTAGGTGCTCACATACAATTGCTGGAGGTGACTCTGTTGGTCAAATATTAAACTTTTCACATTTCCCAAATTACTTGGTCTCCATGCAGCTTCATCTCACAATATTTCATTAAATACCATAACATGCTTAACATTTGCCATATCAACTGATATGGCATATTAACAGATATACTGAAAAATTTTTATTACAGTAACTATATATACTATGTTCAGTTAAAGAAATCATAATTTCACTAAGTTTAAAATTTACTTGTTATTCTAAATGTTCTTAAATCAGTCATAAGTACCTATGAAAGTTAGCCAAGCTTCAAGATATTCACTCATCCATTTCTAAATCTCCTTTTGTTAGCAGTGCTAGTGTGGAGAAAAAAATACCTCAAGATAATTAGAAGTCTCTGTGCAAAGTTCAGATACTATAAACTTAGGAAAGCATTGAGTTAGATCATTGCTAAGTCAAAGTGGATACCTGGAACAACTGTAGTAGCACAGATGAAGGATAAACATTTTCCTACTATTTTTCTTTGGGCAAATTACAGACATCTCCATACTTCGTGAGAGATCAACAGTACTGATAACTTTGAAGTTTCTGTGCCATACATGTTGTTGCAGTTGGCATGTTTCCTGACTGACTCAGGCAAAGGAAGACCTATTTACCAAATAGGTTAAGTTTTCACAACTTTCACCCTTTGGATGTTCCAGCATAACTTTGCAAAATATAATTGTGGTTTCTGTAGTGTTCCTTGCTTCAACAGAGCACAAAGTTATTCACCCACACACACTGCTGGATAGTAGCCTAAGGTTACGACATCATTAGGAGAGCAGGAATACATACAAAGGTTGGGAAGAGCTTCCAGAGGCTGTCTGGCAAGACTGAGTTTATTACCTTAGGTCCTATGTAGCGTACTAAAAATCATTTTCAGTTTTTAGTTACCAGTCCAGCTCCTTGCATCACTACATATGACTCTATAGGTAGTTTACTGTTGAATCGTTTGCAGACAACAGGCAGCAATGCAATGAAAGCAAAACTTGAGCGGCATTTCTGGACAGCTGTGATATGACAGCATAAAATGTGTCATGAGGGGATTCAGTGACCTAAACTATTTCCCAGACTTATTGTGAAAAGCACTAGAAGAATTAGAAATGCTAGCCAGAGAAAGGACGTGTTGACTATGAAGTCTCTGCATTATAACTTGTCACAGAATCTGCCAGTCATAATTTTAAAGATATGAAAATCAGTTAAGAGAATATCATTATATATGAGCATATAGCTGTTATTACTGGATGAATTTTGTTTTTAAAAAGATTGGTGTGTTTTTTCTATTTGGTTGCATGGGTTTTAGATTATAGATCCGGATGTTCAAAAATGCATCTGGGAAAAACTGAACTACCATGAATCAGACTGTTTCTACATAAAATTTATACCTGTTATTTTAGCCTTTTCCTATGAAAGGAAAATAACCCCAAACAACCAACAAAAAACTCAAACCCCACATAATATAGTCACCAGATTAAAGCCACTCTGTTGAACAGATGGTTTCCAGTTATGCCCAACTGCTGAACTACATGACGTGGTAGGTTTCCAGAAAATGTGTATTAATGTCCATTAAAATAAAACTGAAAACATCCAGTGGATTCCAATGAAGAAATGAGTTAAATCTTGAACTATCACAGTAGAATTTTCCTGCTGCTTGTCAGTGGTAAAAGAAAAAAGGAGGGATGACTTCTAAAAGTTCAGCTATCACACTTTCATACAACCCCCTGAATCCTGTACTATTACTGCTGCTTCCGTTAATTTGAAACAGGTTGTCTACTCAACTCCAATGCCAACAAAGACTCCATTATATGTAAATAGTAATAAAAGAAAAGAATATTTTGATAAATTAGAAGGCTGTCAGTCTAATCATGATTCCTGTGTTATTCATTTCTCAAACACATCACATTTTACTGACAAAAACATGAAAGACTTTTACAATATGCTGTCTTTTTTCATTTTAAGATTTGCTCAAAACTAGGCAATTGTAGTGAAAAATTTGGTAAGGTGTCTCAAATATTACTAAGGGAAAGATAGTTCTTCAGTTAGCAATAATCAATTTTGAAAGAACAATTCAATGCATCGTAAGGAATTGACAAACAAGGAACTTTGATTAGTTTTTCCTGCTTGAAAATACTGAAAATGTTATTGGCTTCTGGGAACTGGTGAAATATTTAAATACAGATCCATCTTCTGATTAGAAAGTATTAATGAAAATTATATTAAGGAATATAAATCAATAATTAAGCCTCAATTTGAAAACTGTGTTGACATTCAGTTCTAGTTTTCACCATTAAAGACTGCGCTACACAAACATGCAGTGTCAACAGTCCCTGCTCAGAGAGAAATAACACAAACACTCCATGAGTTTCCATTATGAATTGTGTCCTAGAGTCCCTGGTGTTCCCACAAGTCAAAAAAGAGATTTTTCCTAATGGCTTCACATAGCTGCCTTCTTGTTGCTCAAACCTTGCTCCCCTTCCACTTCAGTTGCCCCTTAACTGTCTCTTACCAGGCATTCAGCAGGCTCTGGGAGAGCTGACCTCCAGCAGAGGTTACAGGCTCAGTGCAAAGTTTCTGAGGAAGGTCAAACAAGAGTATTTTATTGGCTGAAACATAAATTGAGATTACATTAATACCATATACTGAGCATAAAAAGTGAAATTTTTTAAGCTATCGGGTTTTCTTTTTTAATACAGATGCACTGTGCCATCTTTTACAGACAAAAAGCAGTAGAAGACTGCTCAGAAACAGATATAGATTTTTCTGACAGACATGACTTTTTTATTGTTTTACCTAAAATAATCCTACTTTTTTGTACAGTTGTATTGTATGGCTGTTTCCTGATGCTTTGAAGATTATTGACCTTACCTTTCAATTGCAAAATCTAGCCTAAGTAAATTTGATTCTCCTATTAAGAAACCGTTACTTGAAATGATGCATCAGTAGTGAGGGGGAAAAATTTCTAATGATACAGTGTGACTGCCATCACAAGAAAAAAATATCTTCAGCTTTTGTTGAACAAATTCTTCTCTCTGTGGTGGATTATACAAGATCAAAGAAGTAAAAGCAACATCAAACACTTATTTACAAAATGTTATAGGCACAAGGCAGATATGGCATACATGTTGGTGCTTCAGAAGCTTGTTATGAGTTAGCTTGTTTTCTATTGTGTTGAATGGAATAGGTTTTTCATATTGTTAATAGTAAAAAGGACACACTCCAGAATCTATGGCTCTGTATGTGTGATGTATTTCAGATACTTACATTTTTCCAGTAATTTTATGATTAAAATTTATAGCTACATTTTAGGAAGCGTCATAGAATTCAGTGAATAATATCCATAATAATTTGGTCTATGCTGATCCATGATTTTTCTAGAAGAGGCTGGCAGAGATCACTGAACAGGAAGGCAGGGAATGCACAGTGGTGATAGCTGTGGGTTTGGTGCAGGAAACATGCGTGGGTACACACAAAAGGAAAACACCTTTCTTGCTAGGGAAACAGCCCTGGAAGATGTTGACCTGGTAATAACAGTTGCTGGATTCGAAGGGCAGGATGGTAACATAAATGAACAAATAATCTAAAACCCAAAAAAGCATGCCAACACACACAGAGGACCTAAAGTACAGCAACCGCAGACAGGAGTAATTAGTGCTCAAGCTACAGAATGTTTCATTTTATTCTACTGGGAGAAGCAATATTCAAAAGCTAATATTAAAGTGTACTGAAGAGAACATGAGAGAAAAAGGCATTGCTTATCCTAAGTTTTGCAAGCAGCATAACAGTTTGTTATTCTCATAATACATCAAAAGCTATGAAATAACCTTGTCAACCTTGTCATTTAAATTTTTTAATGCAACTCCTTTGTTTTCCTGGATATGTCAGTAAATTTTTCTCCCCATAACATATCACCACAGGCTAAAAGTGCATAAAAGATCTCTGTCACAGAAATGTCACATGTAATAACATTATACCATAAAGAACACTGTACTCTTACTTCTGGAAGTCTACATTTCAAAGGTATTGCAGCACCTGAAATACTGCAGCTCAGCCTCACCCGAAAGTTCACTATGTTCTGACTTTTAGTGAAAAGTGGTGTATAGAGAAAGTCCTCACACAAGGTCAAACTGTTCGAAGTTAGATTGGAATAAAAGGTGAAGAAAGGGGAGAAATAAATAAAAAATTAAAAAAAAAAAAAAAAAAAAAAAAGGAGAAAAAAAAACCCCCACCTGCTGGCCATCCTTGACAATTCAGAGATTTTTTCCTGGCCTCAAAGTTTTAGACAGGCGATTGTTGCTTGAAAAACACAGGGGGTAAATATTGAGACCAGCTATAGCATTGCAGCTAGGAGGACTACAAACAGTTAAAGGCGATCCCAAAATATCTTTGGAAGCATTCAGGACTTCCAGCACTTCAAGTTTTATTGCATATACCTCAATGCAACTAGCTGCTCTTTTCAGTGCTTCCTTCCAACTGTCTTCACATTCATTGCACACTTGACCGTTTTACCTCCCCTTCCTCTGCTCTGTTCAATCCATTGGTTTATCTTATGTTACAAAATCTCACCAAAATTAAACTCACATTTGCTGAAGAACCATATTCAAAACCATATTAAAAAAATAAATCTGACAGAAAACCAGAATGACTCTTCACCTCAGGAAAAAAAGAAATTTTGTTTAACTTTAAATGCTAAAGCTAGCTATACTGTTTCTATAGTGTTATTGAAAAATATTTAAACAGCTTGTTTGAATGTTAATTGCAGTATGTCATACATATATAATTTGGAGAGTAAAGAACACTCTCAGTTTTATCAATCCTTTCACTTTAAGATCTTAAATATGGCAAGAAGTGAAAATTTCTAGCCAGTAAAACAACTAAGAGAAGAGTGTCTCAAAATAACTTTAAAAGCTTCACCAAAGTTGCCAAAGAGAAAAAAGGAAGAGTTGGGGGAGGAGGAGTGGGCAACAGGGAGAAAAGAGATAAAAGAAATCAACTTTTCACAACCTCAGTAGAATGAGGAAGTTCCCGTTCATTGGAACGTCACGTTCTTCATGCTTCAAGGGCTTCTGGAGAAACAAAAAATTGTGCATGCTTCCTTTGCCAAAGTGAGTTGAAAAGGCAGATGTTATCCTGACTTAAAACTAGGAAGTCTTGGCTGCCCATTTCAGTTGCGTATTCTGGCCAATTAAGAGCTGACATCTTTAGAAGTGAACAACCCTAAAGCAAGCATGAGTCCAAAGCTGCTACTGACTGTGCATTCTGTATTTTCTGTCTGAAAAGACACTATTTTGAGAACAAAAAAATGCTCCATTGGTGATATTCTGCAGGCTGCATTTAGCATAAATCATGCATTTAAAGACTGACTGGTATCATTACTTAGCCTAAAGAGTAGAAGGATAGATCCAATTCCCATTGAAACTAATGGAAAAGCTCTTATTGAGAGCCATTATGTAAGGGTCAGTATTAGCTCTGGGATTTTTATTTTCTTTGTAATAGACAACCAAATCCAGTGGTCTTCCTTACCACATTCTTACCGAGACACAATATGGGGTCATTTTACCTTTTTTAAATGCTTGGCCTTTATATTAAATGTTAAATGGTTTTTATAATTCTAGTTCTACAGCTCACAGAGACTTTGAAAATATTCCCTTAGTTCAATTACACCTCTTTGAAAAGTAAAAAAAGTACACACCTATGGTACTCTGTTTCTTCCCTGCAGTGGTCCACTATTTTGTTTATCGGTAACATTTAATATTTGTTTGGAACTTTTGAATTCTTTAAGGAAACTTCCTTCAGAATCCTGTTAAAGGGATTCATCCTAGCAAGGAAAATCAGATTTCAGCTTCAGTGAAAGCCTATACCAAAGCTGTTTTCTGTGACAAGAGTTCAGTAATCATACCTACACCTACTTTTAAACTTGCTAGCTTCAATATTGCCTGTAGTACATCTCTTTCAACCCAGAACTAAAGATAAAAACCAAAACCCAAGACCTCTCCAAAGTAGCTACTGCTAAACACTAGTGTCTGAAGTGCTTCATCCAAAGGCGTACATGTGAATTGCAATCCCATTCATAGACAACGAAGAAGACGTGTAAAACTTGCAGATGTGAAAATTTATCTTCTGTATTTTTGCTTCAAGACTTGATTGAGGTTCCACCTCCACTGCTAACCCCATCCCAGGTGATCTTATTTGTCATTGACTGTGTAGGTTAACAAGCTTTTCATTTGTACTGGCATTTAAATTGCTGTTTTCATCTTCTTCCTCCTGTTTAATAACCTTTTTTTTTAAATAGGATCTGACATTTTTCTGACTTACCCTCCATACCCTTCCTTTCCAGAGATGCTTCCAGAACAAAAATAAATAAACCAAAATTAACGATGACATGAACGTGACAGCTTCCAAAACTTGCAACCATTGTTTTCCATTTCCTCCTGTTACCCTAATGAGAAACAACAGTTTGACATGGAAACAATGTGCTTCAGAAACAACAACAGACTTAGACAAGGAGTCAGCAAATTTGTTTAAAATCTATTAGGCAGCAGCAGTAACCATTTAAAAGCAGTAAGACAATGACTGAAACAAAAAAGGAATTAAAAGGTCGTACCTTTAGGCCTCTCTAAAGATCTACAAGTCAGTCACAACTCATCCGTCTTCTTACTAGAAAGATGAGAAATGATGCACAGTAAGATTAGAGGAAACAAACTGCCAGCACACTGCCTACCAGGACAAACACCCAGAAAATACACTTGTACCAAGTCTTCAGTTTGACTCATCTTCTACCATGACTACGGTGATGAATCTTTATTTCAGTCATTAGCACTTTCATACGTTACAGTTATTTAAACCACAAAAATCAAACACCTTGTGTGTGAGAGAAGACAAACACAAAGCAAACATTCACTTGTGAAGCAGCCCTTCTGATGTCTCCACTAATTATTAATCAGGTGCCTTTCAAATCAGCAGAGATTGAGCATAGTAACCTGACCATTAGGATAGGTCAGCTCAGAATAGAATTCCCACTCAGGAAACAAATCAAAGTACCCCTTCCCAAGGCATCAAAATGATGAAGGGTGAGTGTGGCTACTCATAGACTTTCCTGCTAGTCGTTATTAGCATACATTTGTTTTGCATATCTATAAAGAACTTAGAAGAAACAAGACTATAATTCATTGAGAAAAAAACTGCAGAGAACATAAAGTATATGCTTTTCCATTGCTCAGGATAAATTTTTCCTTCACTTCCCACCATACTTTTTATACTGTGCAGAATTATTTTCAGCCAGTTTGTCCCCACCTAACTCTAACTCGGGACATGAGAACAATTTAACTGGAAGACAGCCGTAGACACTGATTTCATCCATGTAATGTTATTGTTGTCTTGGGCTATTGCCTGCCTGATATTTCTCACAATGTGTTTTTTTTAAGGATTCCTCAATATCAAATATCAATACTCTCTGAAGAATCACTAAAACCCTTTCACTGATCTTATTAAAGGCAAAAAATCTTATAAAATCTTGAGACTTTTAGCAGTGAGGTCTCAACCTCATAACACATATGCTCCTAATTCATTTCAACACCCTTCACTAGCAGCCTTGTGAATGCTATGGTAGAAACAGCAACTAATAAACATTACAGTTGATGCAGGACAGGAATGTTTTAAATCTGAAATAAGATTTTGCTACAGTACTAAGGATGATAGCTCAATACTAGCAGAAGCCAAAGATAAATCATAGATATAAACAAACAGGCCAAAAATAATTTGTCTAAAGACAAATCAGATAAAATAGATGACTTATGAGAAGTCCAGGCCAATACATCGGAGAAGGCCATACTGTACTAAGGAGAGATAATAGAAGATGAATCAACATTACTCCTTTGATTAAAAGCATACAAATTTAACCCTAATCCCAAACTATTTGATCAGTATTTAAATAAAATAAAAACATTACTTACAATTCAAAAGGCTTCAAAATGTTGCTTTTGTTGGAGTGGTCTTGTAAACAAGGTGCATTGCTGTGCTACAGCTCTTCAGGGAGCAATAAAAGTGAGCTGATCCCTCTTGGCTAAGAGCAGGGACCCAGCCATGCAAAAAGCCTGAGGCAGAGCTAGCTTGTAGAGAGCAGGGCCTCTCTACATTCCCAAACATGACAAAGTAGTGGTAATAGTCCAGCACACAACCAAAGAATCCAGTCAGGAGCAAAAGGAGATAGGACCAAAAAGAAGCTGAGACACAACTACTTTAAAGGAAGCTCAGTCAGGAACTGATATGGCCCATGGGCAGGGTGTGGTGAGGCCCCAGGTGAGGCTGGTTAGGGCCATTAAAACCTTTGAAGCCCTCAAGGCCCTGGTACGACTGTTGATTTGCTGGAGTCTGAGATGAGTCTGTACTTAAACCAGTGATATTCCTGTAAACTGGGTGATGGACTATACTGGTGGAGATTTGGATTATGTTCCTGAATCTGTCTTGAACCTTATATTACACTTGAAGTTGTTTTGAGGCTATTAAGATTTTAGTTTTTTTACTTCATATCCTTGCTGAATGCTGACCTTTGTAAAATATCACTTTAAGAAAAGCTGTCTTCACCAAACTTGACTGGGGTTATCACTTTTCATTGTTTGGTGAACTTTTCCTGAAAACCCCAAGCATTCCCAATAATTCAGTTACTCACTTTAAAAAAAAAAAAAAAAGTTTTATTAAATCTGTAACTTTTTTCTATTCAACTGGGCTAAAGTGAATTGGATGTGATTTAATAAAATACTGACCTTTGTTTCTGAAAAATTCTAAATTTTCAAGAAGATTCAAGATTTTAATGTAGTTGAATCACTGTGTTCCAGAGGCTCAATTCCTAATTTCTTCATTTATTATGGCATCCTATGCAACCTTATAAGTCTCAAGAGATGAAGGTTACATGCAGGATTGAAGATAGTCTTCTGAAATGACAAGATTTCTGGCTGAATTTTTTTTTTTTTTGCTTTGTTTTTTTCTTTTGGTTTGTGGTAGAAATCTGTTTTTTCGCACAGTCAGCAGAAATAGACAATCTCCTAGGAACAGTTTCAAAAATAATTGTGGCAGTCTTGTCCCAAAGCCTCTATTATCTCATTTTAAATGACAAGATATGTGAATTGTCTTTGATTCATCCTCAGGTACCTTAAAATACTCATATAATGCTCCAGATGTAGTGCAAAAAATGCTGAAAAAAGGTGTGGTCATTTTTTATATATAAGGACATATTTTCCCATTTCCTCAAATTATGAATATATGACTAAATGGATCTCCTTAATCCTTGGATCTAGTAATTTACTATTTCAGAATTCTGGTCTATAAATTTATTCATTTACACATCATCTTAAAGCTAGTCTTGTTTGGCGGTTTTTTTTTTTATTATTTTCTGCTTCTCCCATAAGAAGATGAGGAACCCATCTAATCTTTTTAAGACCCTTCTGGGTGTTTTTAGCTTATTTTTATTCTGGCCAGTTATATCCATTTATATATAATGTATACTTCTCTGTTTGCACTAGAAACATCTCACTAGATTGCTATGATTACATTTCTCCTTTTATAATCCACATCGTACCAGTAAAGTTATCCTTTGTCACTAACCACATTAAATTTCCTCTTTTATGCTATTTCTGTGTGAAAAGGTTTCCATGTGGTGAAATTTATATCAGAAATTCTTGGGACAAAAATCCTTCATGCAAAATACACTACTTTTTCATTACTACTTTATTAAAATCGACTAGTACTACTACTGCTTCATTAAAATTTGTCCTCTTTCTGTTACTCCACTCCTTAGCATCATCTGATTCTTTCTGCATGACATTCCGTACACCAGCCTTTCAGCACAAAGATTGTCTGGTTAATATAATGTATATTATCTCTTGTTCTCATTCTTTTTTCTTCCTTTTTTTTTTTCATTTTCTGAGAGAATCAAAAATGCTCTCTTGGTACCCTGCTGGTGTGTTACTGAGATTCTCCTCTGTGTTTTTCCAGCTGGAGAAATCTGTATTGAGGAACAGCTAATTTTTTAAATATATTTCATACCCCAAAAACATTTGAAACAATGTATACTACTAGGTAGAGAACAATGAAGCCATTAAATCTGCAAGTCCTTCAGCGTTTGATATTGTTTTCTGAAGTTACAATGCACAAACCTAAGTGTTGGTGGTTAAGAAGTACTAGTGATTTCTGGAATTTCATTGCTGTTGCAGGTGTGGCAGAGCTGGGACTGAATTACAACTATCAGAAGATGGTCCACTCACTTTTAAATTACAGATTGTTGCTCTAAAATGACATGGTTTTGTAATGTTTTTATTTTACCACTTCAAATATGATGTTCCACTTCAACATTAATCGATTGTTTGGATCAGCAGTTTAGAACTCTAGCAAAGCAACAGCAAGCATTACTTTGGTTAAATGACATCCTGTTTTTTACCTCTTCTCTGTATCTTCTATGGAGTAGCTTAGAATGCGAATTTAGAAATCAAAGAGCCTAAATCCAGTTTTCTTCATTACAGTGAAATGCTTTTAGGCTTCTGGGTTGCCACCTAGGAGTTACAGCAGCCTGTAGTATCTCCATAGGAACAGAGTTTCCACATTTCCTCTACAGGAATGGGAATAGAAGGTAACTTGCATATAAGAAGCCACAAAATGGTCAATACAAGGAAGAAAGAACCACAAAATGGTCAATACAAAGAAGAAAGAACCTCAAAATGGTCAATAACAGTCCTGTATAGTGCCCAAAAACTTCAGGTTGAAAACCACAGGTATGAGCTTAGAGAAGGTGTGTGATGGGTTCAGCAGTAGCAGTCATTTTTCTCCTTCTCAGTAGCTGGTGCAGCACTGTGTTTTTGACTTTC
>JAOEHX010015305.1:0-19252 GCA_025448015.1 Bolborhynchus lineola
AAAGAGGTGGGAGTGAGCGAACTGCGTGAGAGGCTTAAACCATGACAAGGGTGCAGATAGATTATGGAGTGCTACTTTTAACCTGAGCAAGGGCTTTCCAGAGAGACCAAGAGGAGCTGCTTCAGCAATTTGAGGTCAAAGATGATGGGCAAAGGGAGTCACACACATTCTCTCCTGGGGTTTGAGGGAGTTTAGATGTCAAGGGACTCATGAAAAGTGAAAGGGGCACTTTGAGAGCAACATCTTGGCTCCATTACTCTATTCACAAAATAGTAGAAATCAGCAGTGTTACATCATGACAACAAAATAAGAAGGCAAGCCCAGAGTTGCTGAGGCATGGCAGGGACGTGTGTAGATTGCCTCATGAATGGCACAAAATGCAGTTTGACACTGATCTTTACACATCATGGCCAGGAATTAAAATATTTTGGGAAGATCTTCTTGAAAGGATGTTACCAAATGGTGACAGTTAGGACACACTGAGCAGAAACTCAGTTGTCCATGACAGGCTCTGCATGCCCATTTTAACAGGGACAGTAGGCAAGAATGGTTTAAGTTGTGCACTTTCATGGTTGGCCTAAGATGAGCAAAGGAGAAAGATGGGTTGGTTTTGCAATGAACTGTGCAATAGTTAATGTGCATCCATTTATTTGGACACTCTGGGTGAAATTCATCAGAAGGCCAGATAGGATCTATGCACCAATTACATCCCACTCAAACCTTTGTGCACCGGAATGAATTTTCCCTTGTCTGACCCATGAAGATAATGTGGATACTTATCCCTGTTTCCTTAAGACTTCATTTTTGTAACTTGAAACAGATAGATTTTTTATTTTCAATAGTAACTTTCCTTGACGTACATGTTTCCAGTTTAATAGTTACCAGTAACTTGACATGAATGGCAGAGATGTCTTTTGTCTGCAGTTTAATATGGAAGCAACAGGATAATTTTCTTCTATAAAGTGAAATCTTTTTCTTCTCAAGTCTTCTGCAACCAAGGGAATATTTGCAAAATGCTTTGAAGATGAAAAACACTACAGTATCTAAAGTATTATTTTTATATCTTAATCATCTATACTTTTAAAATTAATATGAAAAAATCCTATGAATACCCAAATGGCCAGTAAAATGCATACCCTCCTTCTAATCCTAATGCTTTCTTTTTGTCTATGAATCGTCTTAATCTTTGAAATTATCATGATTAAAAATGGGAGATGTGTTTTCCCAGAACAATCAAATCATTCTGTTGCAAATTTTCATATTCATTGTGCATCTTTATTTTAATTCCTTTTGCTATTACAACACACACATATACATACACACACTCACATTCCTGGATATGACATATTCTGTCTCTTTAAACTAATAGAGAGTTCTATTTTGCTACCTGCTGTTTGCAGCCTACAGTGACCCTGTACAGCAGTAACCTCAGAAGGGGAAGGGGGGGCTCACCTCCTCTGCCTCAGGGTTTCCTGTATGGGCAAGGGCCATGACTATTGTCACCCAGAGCTCAGCAGAGTGTGTTCATACACACACTTAAAAGAACTGACTTATAAAAATGAGACTTTCAACAGACAAGGAATATTTACACTGCTGAATATGTGCCTGTGGAAGGGAATCATTGCAGTTACAGAAAGACTTATAAAAATGACAAATTGAGTTTAGCCCAAAGTACTGTTTTTGTCTTTGTGAAACAATCTGATTTCTTACTCCAGTGTCAGAGAACCAAATGTGAGAGTACTTTAATTGCATTGGGGAAGTAAAATGGAAAAAAAGCCCTGGTATTTTAATGTCTGAGTGGTGATCAGGGCTAGCACACATATTTCTTGACAATCAAAGCAAGAGAAAACCCTCACTGTGGTTGGATTTTGACAGTTTTCCATAGACATTGCTGATATTTGGATCCAGGCTTGTGTCTCATTGATGTTCAGTACCTACTGCAGGTTTGCGCACCTGAGCTCTATTCCCTAAAAACTGTTTACAAAGAGAAGAGGTAAAATATCCAAGTCCTCACACTGCCCAAATTCCCTGACCAGAACCAGTGGGAGAGAAGGGGAGAGAAAACTCTTTTAAAATATTAGTGTCAGTATGTTTTGAAGAGCCTCTACATGCAGCACTCACAACTTGAGGTTTTAAGGAAGTCAGTTGAATGGTTCCCTAGGAAGATCTTGCTTTGATATAACACAGAGAGTTCCTTTTATTGCAAAAAAAGCAAGAAGAAAGGGGACAAAGTGTGTGAGCTGAAAAAGAAGAGAGACTGAAATAGAGTCATATGACAGGTGCTGAAAATGGATCTTTTATTCCAGATCACAACAATACAGAATTTCTAATGCAGAAAAGATTTGAGAATAGAAAAGAAGGCATACAGTGTGCAAGAAAGGCACAAGGAGATATGGCTTTTATTGCCCTTTAATGTTTTGCTGCCCCTCTCATCAGAATGAAAAGAAAGGTCAGTCATGAGATGTGGAGATTATTTTGGCAATGCAGGCACTGCTGTAGTGATATGTGACAGACAAAGCACGGAGCTCGTCCACGTGGAAACCTCACAGAATTGTTGGTGTAGAAAATGGGTTGTTGGCTGTGGAAAGAGGTTCATATGTGTGTGGGGAAAGAAAGTAAGACAGGAAAAACTGGAAAGAGAACCAGTCCTGCAAAGAGCTGAAATGGGAGAAGCCTGAAAATCAGTTAAGTTGGAGGGATACTGAGAGTGTGGAGCCATGAAGCTGAGTAGCATGGGGCTGGCTGGCTTTCTGTGGGTTACACAGGGAAGTCCTTACAGAGAATCAAATAACTGCATGTGGCCTGGGGGATCTGGGATGGAGGCTCAAAATGTCAGGGAAATGCTTGGTTTGTTCTTGATGAGTTGTTGAAGGAACGAAAACCACCTTCATCAACAACTTCCTATGAATTGTTTTTTGCAAATGGATGTTAGCAAATCTCAGATGCAGACTCTGAAAATTCACAGCTTTGAACTTAAAAAATTAATACAATTTAAATTCTAGCTTGAGAAAATCCTGATTTTCTTCTCAATATAGTTACAACAGCAAGTGACACAGAAAAAAAGACTTTTCACTGATGTCCTGGTTCTGGATGGTGACAAGACAGCTCAATATGACCACTGAGTTTCTTTAGCCATGGCCTTCTCTGTCCTGGTGCTGGCTGAAGACTGGGAGAAGAAGGACATTACAGCAGATGATACAGGGGGGTGAGGGTGATGTTGAGAAATACAGCCTGGTGAAATGTTGCAGTGCTGCCAGGAGCAAGGTGGAGTTTGGCTTTAGGAAGGGAAGAGGGAGTCGTGGCATGAGGCACCATAGCTGAATGTCCCCATGCATGGATAGAGGTGTCCAACTCCAATGATGTCTAGGGCAGCTGAGCAAACCCTGAAGGCCCACGTGCCCAGTATGTAGGGAGGGAGGTACCCCTCCACATGACCTGCAAGTAAGTGTGGTGCCAAGGGATACCAAGGGGAGGTGAAGGAAGGGAGTTCACAGAGCCATGACTGTTTTCTTAGTCATGGAGAGGGAAGGAAAGAAGGAGTTTGAGTAACCTGATATTGACACATTTTCCAAAGCAGAAAGTTCCAGGTTATCACTCAAATTAAAATGATAGAGCAAGTCACTGCAAAACTGCATCTTAACTTCCTTTCCTCTTGCCTCTCAATGCAGAGAGAGGATTAGCTCAGCTCTGATTCCATGGTCAGTTCCTGTACTCACTTTATTAATTCACCTGTTTCCTACTGGGGCTGAGGAATGTACAGAAAAGCTTATGTAATGCAAGTTAGGGAAAGGATCTGCCCTGATGAGAATCTCCAGAAGACAATACAAGCTCTAATTCCTCCAGTTTAACTTTCCGCTTCCGGAGGATTTGCCAAGGTAGGAATTTAATATTTTTCCCTAGACGAATGCATTAATATTTAATAAAAAGCAAAGCCAGATGACACTTCTAGAGAAAACAACATATTTACATAAACCTTTTGCTGCATTTGAACAGAACAAGATAAACTGGAGGGGGGTTAACTCAGATTTTTTTTTTTTCTTTTCTAAAAAAATAATAATAATAATAATAATAAAATACCCAAAAAGCTTCAGCTTCAGAAAATGGGGTTTTGCATTATTCCATATCAAGTCATCTGGTTTCTTAAAGAATGCATGGCATCCTCTTCCCTACTAATTTGTCTCCTGATTCTGGGTTGTCTTCCTCATCTGTGCTTGTCTTCAGTACCAGGTGCTGAGAGATGTTTTACTAAGAAAACACTGAGTCAAAGGAGGCTTTTTCACCTCAGACTGTTTCCTCATGCTCTGCCTGCATGATGAAGGCTAAGGCCTTTTTCTTAGCCTTTTCTCAGCATTTTCACTCATGAATGTTTGTTGTTCAGCCCTTTTTACAAGAGGCACCCCAGGACCTGTGTAATTTTTCTGACGTTTGTGGAGTCTCAAAATTTATGTGGACTATTTTAAAGAAAACCAAGTGTTCACTCCCAGTGAAGGAAAAATGAGCTGTAGAACTTTCTGCTGGTATGTCTGCCTGATGCCAAGCTCACTTCCCTTCTGTTTTCCTTCAACAACCTGTCAAATGCAATCTCTGTTTGAGTGCTGTGGGACACAGATTTCACCACAACTGCCAGAGACTACAAAAGTCATGGGTGCCATGGTACAGCGTGTCCAGCTTAGCACACTGAAGAATGGTTTGACTTTAGAAGTGCCCTCATGCTAACCTATTTCACTGGTTTTCCCTTCCCTCCAATTCTACATACCCCATAGAGGTGAGAGAATCAATAAGAGACTGATCAGTTAAAGATCATTTCCTTTCTTACTCACCATTTTGCTTGAAAGCCTGCACAGACACCTTTGCTAACTCTATTTTAGAAGGATTTATCAAGTCTCCTACCAGGACTCTGCACAGTCTTTTTCCAGTATCATTTCACTTTTCATTGGCAAGCTTTTAAACAAAAATAAACCAAGATAATGTCAATAAATCATGTTCCCTCCTTTCTAGCTCACCACCAGTGGAAGACTGTGGTAAGTTATCATGTTTTTAACTACAAACCTGTCTGGCTCTGTCATTTATCTTCTGTCTCCCACTCTGGTCTGTTTTAAGGCTGAACATTAGCAAATGATGAATGCAGGGCTGTCTCTCCTGGTTTGTACTGGCATTATTAACCCATATTCTCTGAATATTTCATGCTGTAATACATTATTAATGAGTTGCTGGAGTTGTGGCAACTGACTCTCAGGTTAGCTGTCCCATGTATGGGGGCAGGACAGAAATATTTGCTATTGATAGGTAATCTCTATTTTCTATTCTCAAGGATGTTCCTTACCCTTGTGATTGTGAGTAAAATTATAAAGCAGATTAGCTAGTATAAATTGGCTATTTCCCATGCTTTTACACCAGTATGTATCCTAATGATGTTTTTTTCAGGTGGCTATGGTATCATATTTTGAGTTACTGTAATTCTAATAACCAATTGTGTAATGTAGCAACTCTGGCTGTAACATATAGTCAGCTTTCTGTTGATGAAATAATGAACTATTAACAATTTTCCTCTTTTTCCTTTTTCTCTGTATCTATTGTGTAATTTTTTTCCTGTTTTAATGCTTTTTTCCTTCAATACATTGCCTCAGAAAACAGCTGCTATAGACAGCAGCAATAGAAAAAGGCAGATCGTATTCCTCCCTGGCATGGCCAACCTTTCATGAGAGAAATCTCTGGAGGTCCAGAGTTCAGTGACTCAGCTGGCAGAGTTGGACTCTGAAGATGTGGTGGTTTCTTATTGTGTATGCAAGAGGCAAGCTCTTTGAATTCAGTCTGGAAGTGAGTAAAGATCCACCTTTGTATCATACTGAGTTTTACTGTCTGTTTAGGAGTACATGTCACACAGCTGTATGCCTGATGTTTCTCTTGGCAACCCTCACTGAGAAGCAGTTCACAGTGAGTGCCAAGATTATATGTACATAGACTATATGCACTTCCTTGGAAACTGAAGCATGTCTCCTCTGATCTCCTGACCACGAAGCAGGCTTCATCTTCAGTTTGATATACATGAGATTCACATGTTGTGGTGATAAATGAGCATATTCTGACATATGCTAACTGCTGGTTGTCATCTGTGGGCTTCAGGTTTTCTTGTGTTCTCTTTCTAACTGTATGATTGCTGGAATGGGTGACCAATGGCTGTGGGAGATCTCCAAGGAAACAACTGATACAGATTTCAGGATTTTAATTGCAGGGACTGTGTCCTGCATTTTGTTCCTTTTTAAGAAAGAAACAAAACAGCAAGCACTTTTCACCCAATTTAGGCCAAGAAATTCTCCAGAACTTGTCCTCTTTGCTCCCCTGAGATCCTGTGCGTGGTGGAACACGTTCCATATCACCACTGTCTTCAACCTGCAGAACTGTTCAGTTTTATGCTCCTAGAAGTTTGCAGTTAGATACTCCAATAGAAACTAAAGGAAGGACAATAAATCTGTGCTGCTAGCACCAGTCTAAGAAGATGAGGTACTAAGATGAATTGGAAACACGAGTACTGAGAAATGGAAAGATGTTCCAGTCTCCCCAGTCATATGCTGGTTTCTCCTGCAGCAGAGGGGGCTACACTTCTGTCATAACCCCAAAATGAATTATGTTGTCTGCAGCTGTTTGCATATGTACAAAATCACAACAAAGAGATCGTCTCCAGGAGAGCTCAGGGTCATGACTGGAGGAACTGGATTTTCTGCAGAACATCTGCAGATCCCCCTGCAGTGATGATTACCAAGCTGTGTGTCATGTAATAAGGGTCTAAATATGAGTGAGACTGGAGGCACTGTAGGCGGATGTTTAATAAGGTGCTAACTGAGTGAGAAAAAAGAGAAAGAGGGAAATGAGTAAGGAGGCAGGTTTATCTGATTCAGAAGAGTTTTGAAATTTGGAGTATAAATACAGGGTATTTTTTGCTCCAGCTCCTATTCCTTCATTCTCACCTGTTCAGGAGATTAATCTATCCTGCAACTCAGCTGGAGACCCCGTTTTCCAGCATGACCATTCTGCTGGTGCTTAGACATTGAGTTCATGTACCATTTCATCTTGTTATCAGCTCTGCCTACATGGAAGAATGAAGCAGTTGATGGGGCAAATACGTTTCAGGAACTCCTGAAAGGTCCTTATTGAATCTGTGCTAGAAGTTAACTGATACCATTGGCTTGCCCCTGCTCTCCAGGGGTCTTGGCGTCCTCCTGATTTTGGGATTCAGTGAAGGATGAAGTCTCACGTGAAAAAAGAGTAGGGCAGGAGAGATCCATGGGTGAGAAATGTCAGAGCAGAGGCTCTTGGAGCTTCAGTCATGAGCCTAAAAAGCATTAGAAGTGAACTCAAATACTCTGTCCTATCCTGTACAAATCATTTAACCTTCCTATTACTCATCAGCCATGGCAGAAAAATAAGGATTGATACTTGTTTTTTGGGGCTATTTGAGATAAGTCTAGGGGGACACAAAGGAAGTTGTAAATGTCTTGAGTCTACTCTCAACTTTATCCACTACCATTTTTCTCTGCTGTAAAAGCCTCACTGTAGAAGTTTCTTGAGATGACAGTCACATTATCTACCTATGTCCATTGCAGGGAATATCATGGATTTTGTTTTTTTCTTCTGATGGCCTCTCGGTCTCTAAATTGCCCAGTAAGTCAATTCTTGTGGGTTCCTCTAGCCATCCCATTGCTGCGACAAGCATCTTCCCTCTTTCAGCTCTGATGTTAAATGTTCTTCTTGCATTTCTGTCTTGCCAATACCCCAGGGAATGATACACATTTGAAAAAACTCCACTATTTTCCTCCCTTCTTCTCTCCAATGTTGTCCTCTGAGAAAGATCTTTATGGAAATATTTTACTTAAATGTTGTCAATTTTTATATTAAGACATTATAGACTGTGTACCAGTGGACTCAGTTTCTCAGTATTATTTAATTTTTATTTGAAATGCTTGATTTTTTAAAAATAAATCTAGGGACTAAACCCTAGCAATTTAAATTTCAGTAACAGCATTGATTCAGACTTTTCATATGCCATAAATCAATTCCTGTGGTTTAGTTTCCTTTTCTTTGAAACACAGACTGTGTTACACTGCCAGCTGTTGCAGTGTGGGCAGTAAGATTATGGTAATCAATGATCATTCTTTGATTGAATGAGGATACCTGTACACATGCAAAATGCTAGTGTTTCATATATTCCTCATGCCTATAATTTCCTCCTGCCTTTCAGGCTGAATGGCACCGCGTTGCTGTTCAAAACACAATTAGATCCTTTGGGAACAGCAGGATTTCCAAGGTACAGCCACGTGAAATGAAAGATGTGATAAATGCTGAAGTTGTTTCCTAAGTGCCGATGAAGGTGAGCAGCAAGCTTTGATTTAAACAAGGAAAACAACAGCATTATCAGTCAACTATCATGGCACCCAAGGAGCCTAGATTTTGATGTTAACTTTCCAATCATATTGTCTCCTTTCCTGGCATAACAAGGTACATTTTCCTTTAGGGAATTTAATCTCTTCTCCACTGGAGGTCATTCAAAAATTCACACACCTAAACACAATCAAGAACTTAAGGAATTCAAATTGCTCTCGGATACGTGCACCTATATGGTTGTAGAAAACAGAAAGGAAAGAATCTTCCCCAAAACCCCACAAAATGAAAAGTGCTCCCACCAGAGAGCTCTGTCAGAGCCTGGCAGAAAAATCACAGCTGTATGAGGTACCTTGTTTGTTATTGCAGCATCCTGGTTGATATGAATTTCATGCTCAGTGTTATCCAGTGGCTGGAGCTAAAATACTGTAAATCCAGTTCTTCTCTGGAGACAGCAGAGACCATTTTCTGCACAGTGAGCTGATCCAAGGAAAGTAGTAAAGCTAGAGCTCTACCATGAAAAGTCCGCTTTGAATTGCACACTTGTCTTATTGTAGACACATACACATGCTCGTGTCTGCATTACAGTCTGGGATGACAGCACTGCAAAAGGCTTTAGAAGGATGGATTTACTCAGGGACAACTTCTCTTTGTGGCAGAAAAATGAGATTATGATGTAAAATAAATCAGTGGCAAAAATAGAAAGTAGAAAGTCTGAAATCTGGAATACTTAATCTTTGACCTGTTCCTCAAATCATGACAAGAGCAATCAGGCTACACTGGAATCCTCTTTTAGCATGTGATGAACATTTAATGCATTTCTAAATTGCAAACTGGAGAGGATTTATTCAGACCAGGTTCTTTGTCTGAGATAAAGACTAAGAAGAACAGCTGCAAGATATAAATTGAAGACTATGGTTGATGCAGATGGGGTACTACCTCTTCCTAGCAGATCCAGGAGAGAACTAATTGCTTCCTTCAAATCATGTGCATGCACAATGCATGCTATTTCTTCTATCATATAGGTATCAGCAGTAGACCAGACAAAGAAGGTTCTTCAGTTTTCCTGACTGGAAGAGTTTACCTCTCTAGTATTACACAACACAACAATGTGATACAGTGCTATTACTTTTATGCAAAACTTTTAACCCTAACTGTATGACCTACACATGATCTTTACTCTTCCATTTGTTTATTGAGCTTAAATCACAGATTTGAAAGCCTCTGCATTTTAGTCAGTTTTGTGCTTGCTTTTAAGACCAAATAAATAAAGGATGGATTAAATACTCTTAAAGAAGAAAAAAAAAAACAAAAAAAAAAAACCAAAAAAAAGTGTTTGATGTATGAAATTCATAAAGTCACAGCAGAGTTTAAAATTGTGTTTATACTGAACACATTACTAGTCCAGTGAGAATCGACCAAATTTCTCACCCTGCTGCTAAATTTCACTGAATATGAGAGTCATTGAATCATAGACTCATGGACTGGTTTGGGTTGGAAAGGATCTTAAGATCATCCAGTTCCAACCCCCTGTCATATCATTTAACCAGTATCACCTTGGGCTTGTCTCTTCTCCAGCAAAACACAAAACTGGGACAAGACTGCAGGGCTAATTGTGCATCACCATGGAGAAGTCTCTCATAAAAACTCTCTAAAAGCCAAGCTCTGCTGAATAAAGTGGTAGGACACTTGGAGTAGTGGCTCTGTTAGATAGGATTGCAGTGTGGTTATCTATGCCTGTCACTTGGAAATGCTCATCGCAACATCATCTTCTGTTTCCAAATCCCTTCAGAGAGATAGTATGTGTCATGTAGTATATGACACAGGATTCAAGCATCAGTTCAAGCAAGTGGTTTTGTTTTTGTTGAATTTCAGTGTCAGGAACCTGCATATGTAACCTGTGCTCATCTTTATCTGGAAGTTACCAAACATCACTGTATTTCTCTGGCACAGTGCTTCAGGTGCTTCTGAGTCTGTTTCTGGATACGCCTAGATGTACTTTAATGTAGAAAACAATGCGTTGTATTTAATCCTCCTCCCACATACATATGTATCTGCACAGTGTGATCTGAGACCTTGCAGATGGTTTGTGGTCCGAGGACAGCAAAACAAAAGCTGAAGGAGCTTGTTTATTTCTGGATAGGTGACAGAAAGGGCTGTGCTGGGAAGGATGCTGTTTGGAAAGGAGAGAGACATTAATGACATGAGTGGTTGTCAGACATAATAGTCCCTCAGGGCTATTTTAATTAATGCACAGTGTCTCAGCCTCACATCTGTTGCAGTGTCACTTCCTCCTCCACAGCTGCACCTCAGAGAGGGTGTGTGTATGAAAGTGGAGCTTGGGAGCTTTGCTGATTGCCTTCCACATAAGAGAAATCCATACCTGCTATAGCATTTAGGATTCCTCTTAGGGCTGCTACAGTGACAGGATTCATGGAAGGGATGAGAATTTGGTCCTTTCTGTTCCTCAGAGTGTGTGTTACATCCTTTCAAGGGAGAAGATATCCCCCAGTCTGTTTCTTGTTTGAATTTTCCTTCTCATCTTTATTTAAGATTCTTATGTTATACTGTATATTTATCGCTGGAAGTTATATGAAGGACAATAAAACCTTTCTGCTTTAAACATAATTACCTCCAAATCAGAAGTAAAAAAAAACATGTTGTCACCTATAAATGTGTTGCGGGTCATATAAATCATGTCAAAAGTTGGAATTAGATAGGGAATCTTGTGCAGCAAAGTGCTATATATAATTTCTACATACACATTTTCTCTCCAAAACCTGAAGCCAATGTATCCTTCCTCCCTGCCTTCCTCCCTGCCACCTCCTCAAAGCCCTCCCCAGCCTGCCGTCTGTTCAATGCCACCACACTTGCTAGAGACAGTAGTCAAGTCAATGCCCCACTGAAACAGACTGAGAGCAGAGGAGACTTCTTGCTGTATGAGAAATACTGGACTGAAATAATTTAACAGTAAACATTATGAAACTAATCCTGCATCTCCCATTTTCTTTTTGACTGGTAGAAAACTGGCAGCTGCCAGACATGGAAAATGATTTTCTAATGTGATTGGTCTGAACAATCCTGAAGTTAAGAGAGCTTTGTCAGTTTTGATTTTTTCAGAGGCATTTTACTGCATTGGAAGATACAAAGTGTAGGAAAGTCTTTGCTCTGAGTTTGTCTTGAGTGATTGCCTTCTCTTTGTGACTGATTTTAACAGCAGTTAGCAAGGGAGCAAGCTTATACAGTTGAACGAATAAGTCTGAATTGGTTAATGAGGAAGATGTAGGAAGGATAATTTTCAGTTAGATAGTTGAGTGTACTATCCCCTTCATAGACCTGTCACAGGGGAATGAAGGAGGGAAACAGAAAGCCTCTGCATATCTTGCAGGGAAGGTAGTAGAAGGTGTTTTAGGTGAAGTTTATGCCATCAACTGCGTTTTTCTTTTGAACTCTTCAGAAACTCATACCAAAATTCCTAGCTTGTACTGTTACTGCTGTTGCTGGCACATGGTAATATGGTAATTTTTAGGGTACCTACTTATGAATGACAACCTTAACATGCTACATGCTGTACAAACCCCAGCTTTCAGTGGATGAGGTTATAATTGAATATGCTCCCACAGATCATGAGATATAACCTGAAGGGATTTTAAAACAGGCCCTTCCACCCTGAAATACAAATCTGACTCATCTCAGCACAAGAACTAAACCACGTAAGTGGAGCTGAAAGCAGGCCAATGCAGGAGTTCTGCAGCAGAAGGGATGGCTGTTAAGTTGCAGTTGCATCCGTTCCCCACAAGAGATATGTCAAACTCCTCCATCACACTGGTGGAAATCGAATCATGTTAGCTTGAAGATAAGGAGGTTGGTAAGCCTATTGCTGTCTCTATCCAGCTTCAGTTTCGATTTTGACTTCAGCTCCTTGCTGTCAGCATTAAGCAGAAGTCTGCAATTTATCTCCCTTGTGACTAGAAATTCAACTGCAGAATTGTTCTCACACTTGTTCTCCATCTCCTTTTCATTTTCCCTCTATTAATGCAGTCTCCCTCCCTTCACCACACTCTGGGGCATCCCAAGATTGCTGTTGAAGGAAGACAAATTGATGTGCTATTGCATAGATAGGCTATCTACATTACTGCCAACACTCGTCTCAGTGTGTGTTCCTTATGTTTTGGACAGTCCTCTCTCCCATTCCTCCTCCTCTGCTGTGGAGAGGTCTGGAAGGCTGCAGGGGACAGAAGGTGGTTGTTTTGAGTTGTGGTAGTTTCAAGACACGTGGCTTGTCCATCCAACAGTGACTGAAGGTTTGAGGTTTGGGCCATGGGTTCTGGTGGTGAAATTCCACTTGAGAATAGTGACATCCCAGGTCCTGGAGATGGGCAACCCTGAGGTCTCTTCCAGCAGCATGTTAGCTGTGCTTGAATACCTATTGGAAAGGTGTGGGGATTTTGCTGCTATAATTATATCCAGGCCCTGATAGGCACTGACTGTCACTAATGTTAGTGCTGAGGAGGCTGGTGTTTCAGCTCATGACACCATTCTGGGTGTATCTATAATCAGGTTGGAGGTATTTTCTGCTGCATCTGCAGTCTGACTTCCTCTTTCAGGAAGGGATGAGGATGAGTCAGTCTCTCTGCTGAATTTCAGAGAAGTCTGTATACTGGCTTGAAAAGGCTTTCCAAATTCAGAGAGCTCATATTAGCTGAGCAGCATCCGTGCTTCTGGGAGAACTTTATTAACTTATGGGCTGCTAATTTCCATGGAAGTATCTTTTGTGAACCAAATTTCCCTCAAGGTCCCTGCCCCTTTGTCAGCAAGCATCAGAAGCTTGTAGTGAAGCTTTGTGTTACTAAGATATCATTACTTACAGTAAATATACTCCAGAGCATTTATTAATGCACTGTAAAGCAAAAAGAATAATTAAAAATAAACTATGCTTGTCACACAAATAAGATGCATCTTAGGCTGCATGATCCTACCTTCTTTTTCTGATAATTGCCCTTGTTCATTTTGCCAATAATTGAGGGAGTGAAAGAATTGCAGTGCGGTCTGCAAGATATTAGAAGAGTTTAATGATGCTTTACTTTAAAAAACAAGGAACAGCACCTTCATTTTCATAAGTGGAGAGCCAATGACAGAAGCCTTCAAGTCTTTCACATCAGAATTTGAATAGCGTGATTTCAAGAAGAGATTATAAAGGCTCAGACCACTGTTAGCAGTCTGCCTACTTGAAATAGAAGCAGTTCTCAAAACATTTACTGACCGCTTTACAGGCTGAATAGGTATTTTCTCTGTTAGGCTAACTTTTTTGCTTCTAAAATGAAAGCTCCCGAAATCATCATTCATAGCCCACACTGCAGCCTCCTTCTTGGCAAAGCTTTTCTGTGACTGTGTTAAGGTGGTGACCAGAAGAAAATATGGACAAGGTTAAAAGCTAACAGCCAGAGACCACATTCAGAGATGGTTGGATGTTCCCATACCACTAACATGACATCTGTAGAGCTGAGCCTGTACAGAAACAAGGAATGCATTTTAAATTAAATCAAGCTATTATTGTCTCAACCTGTGGAACAGAACTGCATTTGTTTATCTGTCTTTTAGTATCTCTATCTGACTGGGATATAGTGAGAATTGCCTCCAACCCCATTAAGGAACTGAGGCCCATTCAGTTGTATTGTTTTACCAATGGAAAATTAGGGAAATTAAGAAAAAGAGTTCTTGCAAAAATGCTGCCAATACATGCAGATGGAATTCAAGAAAAAAGCATCATTCATATAGAGTAGCTGTTGGGTTTTTTTTTGCTCTTATTCAAAATAGTCTTGCTTCTCATTTCTGTACTCCAAGGAAAGAGACATTTGCAACCAACGATGTTTGCAACTAGAGGAATAATTAGGAAGAACAACAGCATATACCTCAGAACTAGCAGTACATTTTGAGTTTGCTCTCTATGGTGTTTTTTCTTTTGTCCTGGCCTAATGGGAAGTGTTTCTCAGATGTAAATGACATGGAATGTGGGACACAGAATGGAGCAATTACTTTCAGGTAGATGTTTGCATGCTAAAATACTGCTCTGTTGGTTGAGTTTAAACCATTAAGGGAGACAATAACCTGTCCTATTCATAAAGATAGGCTTGAATGAAAATATGTGATTCGAATGCACTGCCAGCTCTATGTCTTTTTCTGTCTTTACCAGCTGAATTCATCTGTGGCAGTGAAAATAGTGTTTTATTCCTACTTTACCAGTGTATCACTACATGAACTTGATGAAATGCTCATCTCTCGTGTCTCCACCTGCTCAAGATAACCCTCCATTTATGAACCCTTTTCAAGAATACTACCTGTATCTTACAGAACAATTTTTACTGTCAGTCATTGAAGTACCTAAACAAGTAATGCAGAAAAAATTGTGTAGGAAAAATTAAGTGGAGAAGGCATCATCAGATGATCCTAAGGCTGGAGGTAGAAAACAAACACATTTCCACATTTCCACTAACTGGAGAGAATTTTGGTCCAGTAAACTGTCTTGTTGAGATACAGATTGACATCTTTCTCACCCTGGGAAGAAGATTCTACGGTAACCTCCATGCAGTCCCCCAGGAAAATTTGCTTGGCTTCCCTCCAGCATCCTGCAAGGGATTGGACTGTTGTTCCCAATGTTCTGATCTTTCATGTCTTTAGCTTTGACAGATAGAACAATGGATAAACAGGTCTCTTGGTCAAGGGAAATCTGATGCACAGTTTCTCATTCTTGATTTATCTGACCAAGAGGAAGGATGATCTCATATTTTTGGTCCTCAGGTCATTTTTAGGGACTCTGGAGTCAAGGTGCAGCCTATTTGCTGAAGCTTCCTCTTCAGACATCTAACCGCTCCTCCCCATACTTTGTTTTCCCTCTTATTTCCCTTCTTTGACACTTTTCCTTTTGGAGTCTGCTTTAATGTAATCTTTTATAGCAGAATCCTGCTCCATGTTTGCACAATACCTTGCATGGTGAGATCCTGAGGCAACTGTAGCTGACAAAAATGATAAAATCCTTTGAGAAAGGTAGCAAATTTGTTTCCATGCTACTGAAATGCTTCTTGTTAAACCTTGAAATCTTTTCACCTATGGGTATGAATGAGATGCAGTATTTTTAGTCAAAGTTCTCTTAAGATGAATATGGGCAATAGTTCCTGTAAAGTACTGATGCCTTGACAGCAGAGTAAGCACAGTCCCTTTCCAGTGTGTTGTATTAAAAAAAATAAATAAAATAGGGTTCTGAGAGGTTAAGAGACTTTTATTTTCCTTGCACATTTATTCTAAGATCTGATGTTCCAGATGGGAAAGGAGAAAATAAAAATGCGGAGACCCATGGTTGTATATTTAAGACAAAGTAACAGAATTTTAAAATGTTTTATTTTCTGGGAAATTAAATACATTGTTTTCAATTTTATTTTTATAATTATATCTGCTGGTTCAGCTGGAGGAAGTGATCTGTCCTGGCTGACTATAAAGACAAGACAAACAGGTGTTTCACAGTGTGCATCCAAATCAGATTTCCATGCCCCCAGGAAGGAAAGAAGTCTAAACCAAGGGGGAAAATCTCATCTGGTGTCAGTATGGGCACATGTTCAGGCTTTCAGCTGTGTCTCCTCTTTTGGCTCCTGCAATCAAGAGTAATCCAAACAGCATCCTTCTCAAGCCTGCTTGGACCTGTCTCCTTGTGTAGTCAGTGAAGAGAAGAACCTGGAGCATTTCAGTTATGTGCATGGTATGGAGCTGGAGCATGGCCCACTTCTCATTGCATACAATCAGATATTCTCCAGTAGGCAGTGAAAGGAATTGATTAAAAACATACTGAACTTAGGTACCAATCAGCCTCCTAAGGTCTGTGCTTGGTTTTCCATGCTGGAGCAGTTTCTTTCTGGAAATGTGTAGGAAATGGTTTTTCTTCTAGGGTCAAATGCTGACGTAAGCAGAGGGAGATGGGCTTTACTCATATTGCTGGCTGAGAAAGGAAAAACCTTTGAGTAATGAATGCACAAGAAACCTGCAAGATTTAGACACTGTGAGAATCTAAGCTCTGCAAGAAGATGCTCAGATCCTCAGTTGGAGTTGTGACCAGCACAGCAGTGAGGTTTGCAGTAATCGAGAAAGGTAATGATGGGAAGGGTGCAAGAAGTGAGCTCTGCTTTAACCTGTGTTTGAACTGTGCTAGCAGCAAAGCAGGAGAGAAGGAATGCTGTGTGAGGGCTGTCTCATGGTCATACTCTTAAGTTTCTCTTTTGAGAAGTCAGCAGAGACCTGTGCAAAGAAACCAATGAGGCAGAAGGAAGGGGAAAAGCAGAACAATTAGGACTGGTTAAGAAGAAACAGAATTTCCCTTGGCTCATTTTGAGTCTGGTCATCAATTAAAACCAGGTTATTTTAGAAAGAGTTTAAAAGTTCCCACTGCTACATACCCAGGGGCCACTGGAATGAGATAAATTTTTCAGGCTATTCAGTTTCTCATGGATTAGTCTTTTTTTTTTTTTTAATGTGTTATGTATGCAAAACAGACACCTGTCCACACAGGGGGTATTTAGAAGGTATTTCTTCTAATCTGTCAGATTTCTTATCTGTCTTCTCTTCAGGAAGGAAAGGTTCTTTTTTGCCCTATTTGCAAAGATTTGCTCTGTTGCTTTGTTTTTCAGGCAATATAATCCTAAAGTCACTCCTCAGTAGCTGAGGAAGCCTGACAGGACACAGCAAGGAAGGAGCAATGTGGTCTGCAGGCTGCTCCAGGTAGTCTGTGTCCCACTTGCCTTTTCCGACCTCATTCAATGTGAATGTGAACTCATAGGTGAATATACCTCAAGAAGTATCACTCCCATTCCAAAACCACCTTGTGTGAGATACCTAATAAGGTACAGTATTTCTAGTCCATTAGATGGCATGACAGGGAGTTGTACTGCCATAGGTAGGGACCTTGCCTTCCACAAAGCCAGTGGCTTTTTCTTACTGGGAAGCCCCCAGTCTCTCAGCTGGTCTTAGCTGGGGTTGGTGGTCTTGGAGAAATCTGAAGAGCAGGAAGAAAGCTCTGGAATTTGCTGCAGATGTAATGCCATATGCCCTGGCTGTGGTCTGAGATGTAAAAGGAAAACACAATCATGATCTCCTACCTTGAGGCTTGAAGAACAACTCTGTAGCTGACTAGACAGCATGACAAACCCTACCTACAGCAGTGGATGCTGTGTTCATGGACAAAGAGTCTTCATCTCAGCCTGTATAAAATCTTGCTTCACATGAACCGCTGTGGAAGAGATTTATGAATTGATAAGTTATTTTGTGGTTGATAATTTAATAGTCTCACTTAACTGCAATAATCTTGTTTTTTTTGCCTTACAGTCAACAGATGACTTTGCTGAAAGCACAGCCAAAATTGTATGTCTTATTGCTTTTTTTGGGATGAGTACTGTCAAGATACATATTTCCAAACCAATATAGATCGCATTTTTCTTTTCAGACCAAATCCTCTCTCCTCACGTCCTTGCAAGCAGCCAGAAATATAAGACCACACATACAAAGAAAAGTCTGTAACCAATGCCACATTGTCAAAGTACCCCACTTACATGATGCCAATAAATCAGGCAGGCTGAAGCCATTTGTCAAAAAGACATTTGCTTGAATCAGATTCACTTTGTTTGCAGGGCATGGTTGGGATGTTAGTACTTGCTAAATAATTAATCAGCTCAGGATTTGTTTGAAATACAGTGCAATAAAACCAACAAGAACAAAATGAGGCTTTCAGCTAATGTGGCATGAGCATTTGAAGAACATTTAATTATGTCATCCTTTGATCAACACATGCAGCCTTTAAATTTAGACAGAGAAAAAGAGTTTCAATGGGGTAGTTAATAACATTCTTGTCAACTGATAACACATTATTCAAAGAGAAAAAAATCTACTGTTTTCTGGACTATTCTTTTCAGAAAGGAAAACAATGTCATATCTTTGTGTTTTAAATCCCTTGGCGTTTCCAGGCAATACTTCTTGTGGTCTGTGACAACAAAAGTGGGTGTAGTTCTGGTCTCTAACCTATGCTGCACAAAGCCACTAACCCCTACCATAATACTGAGCATCAGAATCAGTCTTTAGGAGACCTGGAAGAGTTTGCTTTGCATAACCATATATTCTCTCTGAGAAGCTACCTGTGTTTTATGGCCCCTTGGGTTGGCCAGTTTGTCTAAAGGTACAGCTTCCATACAGCAAACTGGGGAACTGAAAAGTTCAGTTGTTTTGAATTTCAATGTATTGATCCCAAGGCAGTGTGACTACACTGTCCTTTCAACAACAGCTACCAATTAAGAGAATAGCAGGGAATCCATCTTTGTAACACCAGTGGAGAAGCCATCTGCTCCTACCTTTCTGGAGAGACAGCAACATCTCCTGGGGCAGGCTAATATAAATTTCAAAATCAAACATAAGTAAGGTGATCCTTGCATTTATGCTTTTTATCAAATTTGACATAGATCTCTATGCAAGATCACCTCCCTTGACCTGCTGGTCACGCTCCTTTTGATGCAGCCCAGGATACAGTTGGCTTTCTGGTCTGTGAGTGCACACTGCCGGCTCATGTTCATTTTTCCATCAACCAACACCCCCACAGGGCTGCTCTCAATCTCTTCTCTGCCCAACCTGGAGCTGTACCTGGGATTGCTCTGACCCAGGTGTAGGACCTTGCATTTGTCATGGTTAAACTTCATCAGGTTGGCACCAGCCCACTTCACAAGTGTGTCAAGGTCCCTCTGGATGGCATTCCTTCCCTCCAGCGTATCAGTTGAACCACCCAGCTTGGTGTCATTGGCAAACTTGCTGAGGGTGCACTCAATCCCACTGTCCATGTCACCAACAAAGA
>JAOEHX010015308.1:0-14215 GCA_025448015.1 Bolborhynchus lineola
AGAGTCCCTCTCCAGCATCCCTATAGGCTCCCTTCAGATATTGGAAGACTACTATGAGGTCTCCGTGCAGCCTTCTCTTCTCCAGGCTGAACAGCCCCAACTTTCTCAATTCCGTGATCTTCATTGGAGTTTTCCAGACTGACTCCAGCTGCTGTCCACTTTGGGCCACACACTTGTGTCTACCAGACTCATGAACCCGATTATTTCTGGTTGGTTCTGATGAGATAATACCCATACTTTGAGATTCACTGGGTTAGATTAACTTTCTAATTCAGCTGACCAAATATTGGAGCTTCAAATGGGCAGTGACCACTTGGTGTTTGCAAATACAGTCTGCACAAGTATCTCTTTAGTTAGTCTAGAGGTAGCAACTGTAATGGAGAGAAGGGTAAACTGGCTTCCTTTGTTCATGAAGGGGGTAGGCACCAGCAGTATGGTAATTCAGCCTCTTGAGTGTATATGTCCTACTTTACACAAACAGGGGCATGAGAAGGCAGGCTATCTCTTTCAATACATGTCCTACTCTCCTTCCTTGACTGAATTACCAAAAAGTTACTACTTTGCCTGGGAACAAGTAGGCTGTGCTGTTGCTAGTATCGCCATCAGCCAAGACCATGGCTAAACTTGCAGAGCCAAATTTTAAATACTCCTAGTAGAAAGTTCCTGAGAGAGAGCATATTTTGTTTTCCCAGTAGCCAAACATTTGGAGGATGGAGGGTAATATGGTGAAAGTGTTTGCTAGACTTTTGAACTGAAAGCTTCATATAGCTGTAAGAAAGCTACATAAATACCAGGTGGACCCTCAAGTGACTTTTAATATCTTTATTTCAGTTGTCAGAGACTGGTTCTATGGAAGGAAGACAGCAGCTACAGTAACACTTTTTTTTTTTTTTTGTTCTTGTGGTTACTTTTCAGGGTTAGGCAATGTTTATTTCCCAGAATAACTTCTCAACAGCCTTCCTTTCAGAAGTGTCAAGATGTGCAAATAAGTGTTTGAGGAATTGCTGGTACCATACGTAATGGTTGGTTACTGTCATGGTTTAAGCCCAGCCAGTAACTCGGAACCATGCACTACTGCTGAACTGCTACTGCTGAACTTAGGACAGTTACACTTCTGTTTTTTTTCTTTTGAGTTCAGTCACTTGTATGTTGAAGGCTAAAAAGCCTGAAAAAATTTCACTGTAAGATGTATGCAAACTCAGCAGTGTAGTCTTGTTGTTCTTTGTCATTAAGCATGCATTGTACTGCCTTAGCCCTTTGTTTGTGTTGTGGTTTTGTGTTAAGACTGAAGATTCGTAAATGAATAGCTTTCATAGTTTCAAACCCAGTAAGACTTCCTCCAGCCTTGATCTTCCTTAAAAACTCAAGAGGCAGGAAGTTCATATTCTTGCAGAACAAAAGTATATCTTGTTCTAATACTTTCATTTAAAATCTATCGGTCTTGCTTGCATAAAGGCAGACATGAAACCAATCTGTCTTTCAAGGGCCACTGCACTCTGTACTTCACATAAACAGTGAAATGTTTGTGACTGTCACTGTTCCCCACTACACTGGCTTTTCATTCACTTGCTGATCAAATCCAAGTTTGACCTGTCTGGATGAAGTACTGCCTCAGTAAAAGGGCACTGGTAAAACCCACACTGCCTTAAGTGAGGCAAAGGATTTCAAGTTGCCCTCCACAGGCTTGCTGGAGCCTGTCTCAACGACCTCTTCCTGTATTTTTGCCTCCTGGATTCCTCATCTATTTTTAAGCCTCATGCTTTTTTCTGAGCCTATTTTAACTCTGTTGCTGTACCATTTAACCCCTGTGGGATAGGGACTTTGTGGGAAAGAAGCAGCATATTAAAAAAGAAAAATAAAAATTGGTTAATTGACATACCTCTCTAAAGGTTTCATGGCACGGGACATGCAGAAGCCCTAACAAAGGTCACATCTGGGTATTATGTATTTGTCAGCAGCTGTAATATGAATTGATTAAGAAATATTCAGTAAGGGAGTCATACTGTGGCTCTCTGATCACTCTACCTGTGCTAAAGCCTGGGCAAAATACATAACTTGAATTAATGCCTGTGATTCAGTGTTTGCCCACAGCTCTGAAGTGTTTTACTCACAGGACATGTACTGGTTTGGGCTTGTTAAGTGAATTCTCTTCTCTCAGTCTATCAGTCTATGCAGTGTGCTTGTGCAGTGCAAAAGTAAACGATTTTCAGGCCTTGGATCTTTTCAATATGTTTTATGCTAAGGATCCCCCAGAGATTCCTATGAACTGCTTGAACTTGTCATCTTACCTTTTATGTCACCTTGATTCACTTTTATCCGAATCCCACACAAAGCTGGAGAGGTATTTAATAAGAATTAAGTGAGACTTTTGTGGTAGAAGACAGCAAAAAAAAAAAGTTGCAAATAAAACAACCCAATTCCATGCAAATAAATTTAGCAACTAGATAGCTCTCTAGTGGCTTAACCTCTGCTATGCAGAATCCTAACTGCATATCTCATCTGTGGGAGCTGGGAATTAGCATTCACAGCAAAAAAAGTCTTCCAAGTGCTTTCATTAGCTCCAAGTGACATTTTACTTTTCTTTGGGATTAAGTTTTGGGGTGCAAGTAGGAATTGCATTGATGAGTGACTTCCTGTGTTTCAGTGATTTCTCACTGCAGGGTCTGTCACCATTTGCTTGCTGCTTTGGTGTAGTTCAGGAAGAAGTGGCCAGCCCTCTTGCATGGGGTGAAGACTCTGATGGTGCTGTCAACAGTAATGACATTGCAATTTTGGGTTTGGGTGATCAATTTCCATTTTAAATGATCTCAACATTGGAAGATTAACAGGCTGCTTTGGGCCAAAATTGCTCAGGTTTAGAGCTGTGAAACTCTTGCATTCAGCAGCTTGTCTTTCTGGTGCCTGATGGATAATGTTTTCAGAATGGTGAAATCTATTTCTTTCTTAAGAAACATGTTTAAAAGCATGCAGGTTTAAAATATCATTTCTATTCATCTGTTTGCTTATGGACATATTTGCTCATTTTGTTACTTGAATCTGGTAAATGTGCTATTAAAACAATGAAGTCCCACTGAAGATTGTACCTGCGTATGTACTTTTGTAAGGTGGTAGTAAATCCAGTAGGTGCCCAGTCTCATGGGTGGTCTGTGGTAAGTCACTCATCTCAACTACTTAAAACTTTTCTGTTCATTCTGGACCTTTTTTTTGGATGCCCAGTTGGAGGCTGATAAATCCAATGCAAAAGTCTCATGGATTCCCACTGGACCTGAAGTGGTCTGTATATCCAGTGTTTAGCATTCTCAAAACTGCAAAATGTAAAGCTAAAGGGCATTGTGGTAAACGTTGGGTTTTCCATTCCTACCTTCCCAGCCTCACCTACAACAAGAGGGTAACATCACCATTTCTAACCATGCTGCAATGTCATGTCATACCATCTTGAGTGCTGATATTTCTTTGAATTTGCTGGTACTGCAGTACAAACTACTAGTTATAGGTATCAAAAACCTGGAGAACAATAAGAATGTTGGGCACATTCTTTAATATTGTAAGGAATTGAATTCTCTTGCTAGTTTTTAGCTCTCTGTTCACCATTTCTTATCAGTTTGACAGGCTCCAAACAGCTCACATAGCTCACTTATTTTTAGATGTATAAACACCCACAGAGACACAGATCTTGTCTTTTCTTACTGAACTGACTTGGCTTTTCTTAGTTCATTAGTTCTCTCTTTTTTTTCTTTTCTGTTCTTTTTTCATATTGATCTCTCATTCAAAGTTGTCTTCAACTGTTCCTATTATCTTCGGCATCATTTCTGTGTTCAGAAAGGTTCTTGCAGAAATCCTGATTGCTTCTTGCCAATCTTAACACCCAGTCTGCTACCCTGCCATTTGGTGGAGTTCATCTTGTAGAATACTGTCTTTTTTTTTCAGCTGCATTTTTTGCCTGAGTTACCTTCCTCTTATATGCATGGAACTTGCTGTGCTCAGCCTGCTGTGTATGTTTTCCTGATAGTATAACTAGTGCAACTTGTGTGCTCTGTTTTATGCTCTCACTCAAGTCTGTGAAAGTTGTGTATTGGAGGAAGATTCAAAGCCCCACCATAAATCATGCTGGATAAATTATGCTGGACAAGAGTCTTTACTGCTGCTATTTAACCCCTTGCTGTTTTCACTCAATTGCTGAGCATGTTACTATTTGTTTCACTGTAATTGCCAGACAGCCGTCACACAGCATGATTGAACTCAGAGTCCTTTAGCACTTAAGCTATGGTTTTGTATGTCACTTGTCAACTCTGAGATTTACTTTAGATGTTGTGAAAAATGTCACACAATTAAATAGATTGCAGACTGTTACCTTAGAAACCTGTTGGTGGTCTTGGTCTTGGAAGGGACCCACCGTGGACAAAGAAAACACGTTGGCTTTCTTGACATTTAAATCTATGAATTTAAGGAGGGAAACCAACTCTTGTAATGGAGTAAAGCATGTATTTTGCACATGCCAAAGGTCACAAGGACTGGTGCAAGATGTGGCTACATCCAGAGAGTAGAATCCTTCCTTCCTTAAATACATGAAATTCAGATATTTGGATGTATATATCATATGATATCAAAACATCAGCAGTAATAGCAGCTGAAGTTGAGCTAGAGGAAAGGTGATGGAAGATCCTGAAAGTGCAGTGCTTTCTATTTTGCTAAAAAGTCTAGCAAGGGAGGTTCAGTGCTGTAAAGCTCCTTCTCTGTATCTGCAGTATTTGCATGGATGTCAAGGTAAAAAGAAGGAAGATCGCTCTTTATTTATTTATTTATTTATTTAGGCATGTGTTCTGGCTTTGGTCTTTTCAATGGCACCATTTTTCACTGTTTAGTTGTAATCAGTGAATAGGTTCTCCTTGAAATAACCTGGCACTACAACAGATGGATTGCAGGGTTGTACAGGTAGTCAGGTGAATAAATGCGTGCTCATTGTTTCAGGTGGTCAGCATATACAGTTTCCCATAGAAGCTTCCAAGGCTTTCTCTAACAGTCTAGCCAAAATGCTATCTGTCTAGCCAGGAGGAGGGTGTTTAAGGCTTAGTTACCTGGAGGGTGCCATGGGGCTGGGTAGCCAAAGAGGTGCAGAATTGAGTCTGCTCCCTTCAGCTTTGTCAAAACAAGGCATGTTTAGATGTTGGTCTTTGAGTAGCATGGTGATAAGCAGCAGCAAGAAAGTGGGGCAAAAGGCAGCACAATTACTATAGACAGATTATGCTGTTTGATGTGAGAGGGCAGAAAGTTTTATTGCTGCTGCAATTAAGTTAATTTCTCCAAAAAAATAACAATAACCCTGCTAGGTGTAAGACAGCTAAACCCTCTTGACACAAGTGCAAGATTTCAGTTAGTGGGCACATTGAGTTAATTTTTGTTCTCATTTTGGCTTCTAATTTTGATGGGGCTGGAATAAGTAGGAAGAAGGGTTGTAGTCAGCAGCTCATGTCAAAATGTTGTGTCCACACCACAGAATGAGGACTTACAAAAACACAAATATTGCTGACTATATTATAAAGTCAGTCATCTAACAATGTTTAATGTTGACTTAATTCAGTTAGGCGAGGTAAAGCCCTAAAGATTAAATGTAGAGTAACAAATTTTGTGGCTTGCTGAGAGTGAGGGAGAGGTGGAAATGGACAGTTAATGTGGGATCCTGGTAAAGCAGGTGCATAGCTAACTGCAACTCTGTAGTCCTTTCCTCTGAGTGACCCTCTGGAGAAAATATTGTGGAACTGTAAATTCAGTGGTGTGCATTAAAGGTGTACTGGATGCTCACTGTTGTGAGGACAGTGGCTGAGAAGATTGAAGCCCTTCTGTCCGGTAGGGTTTGATGTTAGAGCATGTGCTCTGTGTTCAGAAATACAAGGTGGTACTTCTGAATTATATTGCACATGCCACAGCTTTCTTGGGTGTTAGGGGATTTGCTCGCTTTTGAGGACAAAGAGGCTTGAGCACTGAGGGCTTTGAAGGTCTTTATTTGTTTAGGTTATCCCAACTTTCTAAATTACAGTGAGGATCACATGAGAGGGGCAGGCTCTCCTCTTCACACTTTACTCCTGAGAAAATCAATGCCCAGCCAAGTGGAAATCTCCACTGCTGATGTACGTACCTGACTGCAAGTAGTATTCTGTCAGTCAGGCCTCACTCTAGGCACTGGTATAGAAGAGATCAGAAACTTTTGCTGCTTGGTCTCCAGATATGTTCCTTTTTACATTTCTCACTGCTGGAAATGAGGGAGTATGTGAAATGCGGGTGCTTTTGATACCCATTTCCAGTATATCCGTGTTTACTGTTCTCAGTCTCAGCAGATTGCCTGGAGTATATTTAATATTATAGCTGCTAAAACAAGAAGCCCCTGCTCCTGGAGAGCCTAGAGGTGCGCACGGTGGTGGGGGCCCGAGGCCCCGGCTGCCGGGGAGCGGCGCGGCTGCCGTTGCCTGTTTTACGCGGGAGCTGCCGCTGTCCTCGGATGCCCCTCGTCCGCAGCCGCCACGGCGCTATTAATAGCGGGACGGGGCGGGGCGTCCCGGGACACGCTAGGGGCTCTCTTCGCACCGCCCCGTCCCTCCGCCGGGTTCAGCGCGCACCCGCTGCCACGACGGATCGGGACCGCGCCCCTGTTCCGCTCCCCGCCCGCTGCGCTCTGCTCCTCTCCCCGCAGCCTGTCTCGGCTGAGTGACTGTGGGCAGAGGAGCGGGAAGAGCCTGTGTGTCGAGGCGCAGCAGTGGCCGGGCTTCCCTGAGCCTCGGGCACCTGTGTGCCGGGCGTGGGGGGTGAGCCCTTTTTCCGTGCGGGGGGGAGGAGAAACCGTCCTGCCTTCGCTGACACAGAGACACCAACACTTGCGCAGCTCCCTTTGGGGAGGGAGGGGAGGAGGAAACAGTGGTTTTCTGTCCTCGGGTGAGGTTTCTGTCTGTCCCCTCTCTTCTGAGGATCTTCCTTCCACGGGTTTAGGGACAGGCGCTGAAATCTCCACCTGCTCTGACTGCAAAGGCAAGATTTGTCTGTTCCGGTAAATGGGAACATGCGTGTGAAACGCCGCCGACGTGTGTTCTTTCAGCAGTCCACCCACGCTCTGATCTAGGGAGAAACGAATGGAATGCTTCCCTTCTAGAGAGAATATCGTTTACTACATACAAATTGCACTTTGTAAAGACAGCCTTTGTCTCACTGTAAAGGCAGTGTAACAGTCTATATGGGTATCCCCTGTAATCAAAGAGTAAAATAGGCTGTGCTGCATGAGAAATAGAACTTGCTGTACTGGATTAGAGTCATCTACTTCAGTATCCTATGTGAACCTAGCCAGAAAAAGACATTGCAGAGGAAGGGAATGTGTATCTACTCTTTTCCATTGCTTCTGTCAAAAGTACTGCAGTGTGTTGCTACGTATTACAAATACTACTTCAGTAGTTAGCCTACACCTTGGAACCTTAATTTCTATATGATTTTTATTTCAATACAATGAGAAATACTCTTGTTAGTTATAAAAGATTACATTTTTTCAGTCCAAGTACATGGGAGTGTAGAAACAGTTTCCCTTCCCCAAGTTATTTACATATTGTCAGTCTTTTTTTAACCAAGAAAGAATTTAGTAAGCAGTGTCCCAGCTCCATCATTAGTAAAGGAGACGGGGAGAGTGGGTGTCCATATGTGGTGCCTTCAATCTTGTATCTCTCCTATAGACTGCATCTGAAGAGCAGCAGGCTGTTTCCACTGTCTAGAGCAGCTTCCCTTCTCGTTCACCTTGGAGCACAGTTGCATGCATGCTGCCACCCAGCCTCTGTTGGCACTAGTGATATCTGTTTGATCAGCAGCTGGCCTAGTGTGATGTACACTGAAAAGAAGGCCAGTTGTTTTAATGCCTCTGCCAGCAAAGCTGTGTTACAGCAAATGAGCCTGAGTCATTGAGTTGGAGTGGGTTGAGAGTGGTCTTTGAGACACTCATTTTACAGCTTGCTTGGGTGTTAGGGGATTTGCTCACTTTTCAGAACAAATGATGTGTTCATCCCTATACCCTTTGCTACCAAGTCCTTTAGTATATAACAGATCAGCCAGTGGCAGAGAGTTTGCACTAGTGATGTCTGAGGTGAAGAGAGCAAAAGTAATCTCTTAAGTGCAGAACACTCTCAGTACTTTAAACCACAGCATTAGAACAGAATCCTGAAGTGTGCCTTAGTAATGCTTTTGCCCTTTGCTCTTTTGAGGGGTGATTTGCTCTACAAATACTTTATGAACCTCTTGAGACTGTGACACCCTGTTATTCTTCAAGAATGTCTGCTAGTAAATTCCCACTGCATTACAGCATGGGCTTCTGTCACAGCATGTTAAATAATCACAGATAGTATCTCATGACAGGATTTGTTCTGGTAAATGCAAGTTGTTAGACCCATACACACAAAGAGAGTTGCATAGTTCTGACAGTAGAAAAAGAGATCAATGTTGTTTGAAGGTGCTGAGAGGGTAGAGTGCCCCATGCATGCTTAAATAAACAGACAAAATGAGGAAGGCATTCAAGGGTAGCCTTGTTTGTATATGTGTGTTCTGGAGTGTCTGAGTAGTTGACAGATTGAACACAGCTGAGCCAATAAATTGGGACTACATATTCTCAGATCTTTATTCTGCTATGTTAGTATCAGTTACTGCTGAGACTGGTCATCTCAGTATGTTGGCAGAGGTGATTTATCTGCTCAGGTTTATTGTGAAGCATGGGAATTTTAGTCCAGAGATTATGGTCTGTCTGTTGAAAAGCTGAAAATAAGAAATTATGTTTCTGAGTGTAGAAAGAACTGAACTGCACAGCTCAACTTTGTATGACAATAAGAATACCTGTGCTGCAGGCCTGGTAGATCTCCCAGGTTTCAGCTCTTCAGCTTTTGCTGTCTTTGCTTTTAGCTGAATAACAATATCTTTCACTAAGCCTTATTGAAAATCATACTGTTGGAGACTATTACAGATTACATCCATTTTCACCTACTTACTAATAGTTTTGCTTACTATTTGTAGTATATTCTTTTGGGCCTATGCTAGCTGTCTGTTGGTGCCACACAGTAAGGGAGACCTGTAGTACTTTGTGTTCAGTCAGAATGTTTCAACTGATAGCCAGGAAGTTTGGAGATTGTTAGGCTTGCCTGTTGGCTGTTGATGGTGTCAGTGCCTGTTGTGGAGACTGGCCTGCTGATGTGGGCAACCCTGTGTGGTTTCCCACACCAAATACAGACTTGATGTCATTCTGCCATCACACTAAAATGCAGTGTAGGACAGAGGAAATGCAGTAAACCAAATTGCAATTCTTTGAAGGGCAGCAATTTTGTAGTACTTCCAGAAGCTTCCACCCTGATGTTTTGCTCTTGGACTAATTTTGTATTCTTTGCATTTGGACTGTTCAATTGATTATTATTTTGCATGCTCTAAAAAATACTTTGGATGTCATGTATCTGAGTTCTGCACCTCATATAAAAGGTGATTTCAAGATATCATTGCTTAAATGTTCTTGTGTTGTAGTGGCCCTTACTTAATTCAGGCCCACTGAATTTGATAGGAGTACACATCTAAGTTCATTTGTGTTGATCAAACTTTAAGTGCATATTTTATTGAAAATATTTACTCTTTGTAATTTATCATCTTTGAAGTTAACAATTCTGCCTTAGAAGCTGTAGAAATTCCTCAGAATCTATATCTAACAAAAAAAAAAAAAAACCCAAAACAAAACAAAACAAAAACAAAAACCAACAACCTAACACCATAAAGAGAAGATTATAGATGGGAGAAAACAATAAAAGGTCAGAATATTGCAGCTGATGGTAAAATGGGCCATATGTCCTTTCACTTCTAATCCTGCTCCAGGCACCCATCTAATCTCACTTTGATCAGAAGTCTGTGATTGTATTTGTGGATTCTCTGTGCTGCTGTAATTAAAGTGAATACTGCATTCCTTAGTGTGGGAGTAACAGAATGTGTGAGGTTATCAGTTACATTGGCTTAAAAAAAAAAAAAAACAAAAACAAAACAAACCCAAAACCAACCAACCAAACCCCAAACCAAACAGATGTGCCTGTTGATCAGGGTGTTGAAAAATGCAGCTTTAAGACGTGATGGTAATAGGTATAGCTGTGCTGGTGTTTGGCGGGATTTCCATTCTTACTTTAGGTCCAGTTTAGCCTGTAACTCTTCCTTGGCCTTTCCTGATGTAAATGTAAACTGAGGTCTTACATTGTTGCAAGTTCTGATCTAAAGTAACTGAAAAGGCTTCTACTGTTTTCAGAGGGTAATGAACAAGTAGTCATGTAATGAGAAAGTGACAAATCAAGCTTACAACTTGTGACAAAAAGGATTGTCCAAATAAGTATTTCAAAAGCTTAAAGTTCTCATGAAGTCATTAAATAAATGGCTTTTTAAATGTCTGATTTGTTAAAGAAAAATGGAAGTTGTTTTGTTGAGACCCTTAAGAAAAATAAATAACTGATGAAAAGTGAATATGTGGGCTACAAAATACCTGCCCACGTGCACTTCAAATATGATGCATACCCCACTAGCTGTCAAATATTCTTGGTTTTCTGTTCTTGAAGATACGCTAATGTTTGGTTTACTCTGGCCACTTGCATGTTTGAAATTCTATAGATAACAATCTTTGAAAAATGCATTGCAGGGAAAGTGGTGTATCTACTGTTGCCTCATTTAACAAGGAAATTATGATGGAGAAATAAAATGATTTTATCCAGGTCTAATATAATTTAGTAGTAGTACTGGCTTTGTAAGTGGGCATGTTTCAGATAACAGACTGTATGTTCTTTTTGACACTTGAAGATTATAATTTTCCTAACTTGTTTTTTTAAGGTCTGAATGGAAACACAGCCAGATCAAACCTGGGTGAATTTTGTGAACACAAAAGGCTCATCACTCCACTGTGCCCTCCAATGAGGAAAGTTGCTTTTCTGCATGCTGTGTCAAGGAAGCACAAGCTGTCCCAATACCTGAGGTCAGAACTGTTAAATATTAACTTTACAAATAAAAGGGTAGGCCTGTTTATATTTGGGAATGCAGTCTTGGCATTTGCTGTCTGGAAGTGACCCAGGCAATATTCTGTTTGCACTAGGCAGTATTAGATCCAGGGAATCCTGTACTTTCCTAGGCTAACTGGAGTTTGGCCTGCAGGAAAGAGTTTACTCTGATTTCTGGATTCAGGGAGTTAAGAGCAGGCATGCTCAGAATTTTAAGTATTTTCTCTTCCTGATGTTTCCCAACAGTATAGTTTAACAATAGTTGTGCAGAGGATAGATTATATTTAGCCTAGATTCCAAAACCAGGGAGACCTCATGCAACCTTACTGGTTGTCTGCCTATTACGGATTCCCCTGTCTGATTTTGGGTAGCTTTAACAATGAAGTTGGTGTGAAACTAGGCTAAGTAGATTGATAGAATGGAAGAAACCAAATTGTATGAGAGGGAGACTATATCATGACCTTGTGTATTATTATGCAGCAGTGAGGCTATAAGACACAAAACCATAAAAACCTGACTTAGTGTCTGTGCTTATGGAATTTATTGGTGGATTTAGGTGTTATTTGGTGTCAGTCATCTGGAGCACATATGCTCGGTGCTGCAGGAAATAGGAAACTTTTCTATCATGGAAAATAGATTTCCTTGTGTATATATGAAGTGTACTTGAACTACTCTTAGAAAAGCAATATTTTGTATCTACAGGTTTAAATTTTAACTTGACTATTGCCCCAGTTGCCCTCAGTAAGTCCAACAGAAACTGCAGTTAGTGACTAATGACTCACTCTAATTAGTGATAAGACAAGTGGGCAGGACTCTGACCCCAGCCCTTGCTAACTGGACAGTACTTGTAGTCTCTGGAAAGTTCCCATATAAGGGGAGTCTCCTTTGGCACTGTGGGGCTTCTAGGAACACAATTTTTGGCTGAATCTGTGAGGAATTGCTGTTTGTTATGTACAGCCTGCCACTGTACTGTGATCTGTTATATTCCTCTTGCATATAGGAGTTACATTCTAGCATCTGAGTTTTAACAGTACTTTATAACCTGGCATTTGCAACCTTCAGGAGTGTGGTGGGCATGAGATTCCCTGCTCATTACATCTCAGGACCTCGGTATACCTTAGCTCCAAATCAAGTTAGTAAAATCCTCTTCTGGCCCCAGTACAGGGTGGATTTAATGATGAATGCATTTCTTCAAACTGTTAAAATCCTAGAAATTCAGCTTATATTTACTGGGATTCTCAGAGTTGCAAATCTCACTCATCTTCAGCAAGCAGATGAGTAAGGTTGGCTAGTGACATTTTTTAAAGTATTGTCTGCATCATAAGGCATCTGTTGAAAAGATACTGGAACAAATCCTGCTCCATTTATACTTGTCTTGGAAGTTTGCCTTTGTCTTTAGTGGGAATGGACTGTAAATAGTAATTGGCATCTGACTTCTTATCGCGTGATGTTATTTTGTGATTTATTGAATAGTTGCCTACAATAAGTGGCCTATGTAGTTTGTTTGTTTGATATTAGGAAGAACATTTATTTTTCTGTTACAAATTGTGGAACTGGCCCTGTGGTGAAGGGATGTGTCTGTCCCTTGTACAGACTGCATATTCTGAGAAACTACCATAGGAAGAAAAATCACATCTCCCGCTCCTCCTCTCTCTGTGAAAGATAAGTGCTTTGGGTAGCAGCTGCAATCAACAGTGTGATAGATAATGAAAATTAAGTAATGATTTAGAGCATAAGCAAAATTCCATCAATTTGAAAGTGAAATTAGGGTTCTGCTAGCCACTTAAGATTTCCTAAGTCATTTTTGATAGCATATTTGAGGAGCTTTTTGTGGAGGCAGGAGACTAAACCCTAGTATGATCCTGTACAGCACTTTGCTCCTCGTCCCAGCAGGGACCTTCAGATGTATCTCACTCCTGGATAAAATGGCTTCAATTTCAGACAAGGCACCAGGGCTGAGGAGTGCAGCTTTGGGTGTCACTGTGTTTATGTACCAAGATTACTGAAAAATCAAGTAAGAATGCAGCTGTGAGCCTTTAACCAGCATGCCATGGAAAAATAAAACACTAAGTGTGTTTGTGCATGGGGGGAATGTGCCCAGTGTTTCTCACATTCCAGTAGAGGCCTCAGTAAAGACTGGAATTTTAATTCTCATCTGACAACATTCCACAAAGACAACTTGCATTCCCTTCCTGTTTCCCGCTTCCCCCTCCCAAGGGATTAATTAAAAATAATAATTTTGTCTTGACATTTATTCTGCCTTGACTATCAAATACCTGTTGGAGTGCCAGCATTCAGAAGATATTAGCTGGGCTACTTTTGTTTAGTTCCTAATTTGGATTCTCTGTGATTTGTTAGTATGATCTGTTTTTCTTCTTATTGTTATTAGCAATGCAACTTCTTATGTATTGTCATTCCAAATTAAGATTAGAAACATCACTAGCTGCATTGGTATCTCTGCAAGGACTCTTCAAGGTTCTTCTTACTACATCCATGGTCCCGTCACACACATGCCTGTTGGTACAGTACAAGGCCATTAGAAAGGCAAAAAAGGGGAGAGGCAATGACTCATGTAAGCTTCTTAACAGCACAATTAAAGTACAAAGCCTCACCCACCTATCCCTGTAGGAACAAAGATCTTGATCTGCGCAACACCTGCTGTACAGTATTTTTGTGCTTATTGCAGTGTTTTAGTTCTGAATACAAATATGGAAAGTAGGCCAGTGTATATGGAATTTGAATGAAAGAAATGTTGGGTTTGGAGCTGATACCAATGTGAGATCAGGAGAACCAGACTTTTCACACAGTCATCTGTTCGTTTTCTGGATTACAAACTATATACAAGAAGGTGCAGAAGTCTGTTTCCTCTATGTAGGTGGGCCTGCCAGCATTGTAACACCCTATTTAAGCAGCAGCTGATGGCTAGAATCATAGTAGCTAGTTGTGTAACTGAGATCATAAACAATGGGACTAATGACTTCAAATGAGAATGCTTTTTCCCCCTCTTGTTCTGATTTTAGTAATTCAAGTAATAGTCACAGTGAAACTTTTTATTGCAATAGCTTCTGTTTATCACTGTTGAACATATGTGTCAGCTTGTGGATCCAACTGCCAGTATTTGCTTGCTTGCTTGCTTGCTTTCTGAATCAGCTTGCCTTTCAATGGATAGAATGCTGGTTTGCCCCCATAATGCA
>JAOEHX010015310.1:5642-19765 GCA_025448015.1 Bolborhynchus lineola
CCCCAGCAGCCCCCGCCCTGAAACTGTGCCTCCCCCCCCCACACCTTCGGCAAGCACCACCTCACCGCCTGGCAGCGCTGCCCCTGCAAGCTCCGTGGGACTGCGGAGCCCCGGCTCGGGGGCCTGCAGGAGACGGGCATAAACCACCTAGATGGGGAACAGTGCACGGCCTCACCGGCCCCTGCGAGTAACCTGAAAGGGACGTACAGCAGCATCCTCTGCCAGCACAGAGCCATAGAATGGTTTAGGTTGGAAGGGACCTTAAAGGTCATCTGGTTCCAGGCCCCTGCCAAGAGCAAGGACGCCTTCCACAAGACCGGGTTGCTCCAAGCCCATACATCTCCTAATCAGTTTCACCCGTTGGCCAATCCTTACGTGGAATGTATAAATTCTGTACCAAAAGCCTAAGAGGTTGCTGTCGTGGAGCTTAACAAAGGTTTATAAACAGGGTAACGGGGATTCTTCAGGGCAAGGTGATGGTTATGGACAAAAAATTGAAAATATATCTAAAATCCCGAAGCTGCTTCAAAATCCTTAGTCAATGAGGACAAACAGCCACAACAAATAACACAAGTGAAATCAGAATGGGAGGAATGATAGCTTATATACAGACACTGATGGTGGTAAAATGAGATTCTATCAGCTGTCAAAGTCAGTGGGACTTCAGGCTGCTCGCACACAATGTGCACCATTAAGTATTTTGTCAAATGGGTGAGCGCAGGAGCTGAGTGAGCTGGGCCGTGGCCAGCACAGTGTGCCACTCACTAACGTGCTTTAAAAGAACAGACATTCAATTAGCAGAAAACAAAATCTAAGGAAGAAATGATTGGGTTTATCAATCCTGTGCCATCCAGAAATTAAACCTTTGAAGTCAAAGATTGTTTTGTGTTAGTATTAAAGTTTTCTTATCTGACTCTTGTACTAGGCCAAGAGTTGCCTCCATTTGAAATCCTTTCCTACAGGTCTTTTCATTTCTGATCTGCCTTTTAGAGTAGAAATTCTGAGGGAAAAAAAAAAACAACAAAACACCTTCTCTTAATAGATAAAAAGAATCCTAGAAATTTACTGTACTGAGAATTACAATATGGAAGTAGTTTTTGCCTGTTAAGTCTAACCTGTACATCCCTGAAGTGAGAACTGCATTCTGTATAATAAACTCAAAGGGAAGAAAACTATTCCGTTTGTAACTACTATAATCTCTGTACTTTTGACTCCGAATGATGACACACTATTAAAGATGGATTATGGTTGTGTGTATTTTCCCATTTCCATTTCTGTAAAATACAATGTATGAATAAAGTTTAGCTTACTTGAAGAGTATACATATACCCTAAAAAGGAAAGCATTAATAGAAATTCAATGATTTAAGAACAAAGACTATGTGTTAAGGCAAAAAAATTGCATGAAAATATATCACAGCTACTATAAAAAGTTACATTTTTAAAGCAAATATTGGCAGCCTAGTAATATCCTGATAGACTTCCATTGCATTGTGTGTAGCCATACACATAGTGTTAAAAAATAGTAGAATATTCGCCTTCAGATTCAAATTTCACTGAAAGCAATGCAAGCAGGCCTTAGTTTTGCCAATGATAACTTTTACCAAGGCAGAGGCTTTACACACTGTTGGTTAAAGAGTGGATGTTGTGACGCAGTGCTGATAAGTAATATTAATAGTATATTGTAAACACATAGTACTAAACTGTAAAGGAAATTCATTCATTCTGAAACAATTTGTTTTCCTCAAAGTTACATGCATATACATTTCAAGACAAAGACACAGAAATATTTCCCTGACGAGGATCTTTTCTCACTTCCTAACTCCTTGACACCCTGGAGTGAGGCATTTGGTGTCTCATAGGGCCTCAGTTGCTTAGTAGTCACAGAGGAGTCTGGCAAAAATGGAGAAGTGCTGAGACAGAAGGAGAGGCATCAGGTACCCCCAGTGAAGCAGAGGAAAAGATGAAGTACCTAACAGATGAGGAGACGAATGACTGAGGAGCAGCAGCTACAGATGACAAGGAATTCATTATTGGGAGCAAAAAGCAGCAAACAGGGAAGGAAGTCAACCCAAATACAGTGGATGAGGTGGTCAAGTCATGTGTAGCAGCATGCCTCATAGTCAGAGTGGGCAATGAGGTCTCTAGCTCAGGAAGGTGGAGAGCCAGGGGAATGGCCAGAAGGGCTCCTTTGGCCCCAGCAAAGCTGTCACAGCCTTTGGTGGTTGTTCAGACCCCTGTTTGACATGGCCCTCAGGATCAGTGCTCTTAGAGAAAGACCAGCAGGAGTTCTGGAGTCTGTCTGACAAAAGAGAAAAAACTTCACTGGAGGGAGCAGTAGCAGCACTTCCTCTCAGTTGCATGTCTGTGCCCAGCAGCAGGTCTCCAGGTGTGTCCTCCATGACAGAAGCACACTGGGCAGCGCTCACAAAGGTGCAGCCTGGTTACACCACACTTGGTTTCATGTTATCTCTTTGTCTTCTTTTCTGTGCACCTTTAAGCCAAACAACTGCATATAAATCACTCACTACAACCTTGCAGCATTTAGGCGCTCCCTCACTCTGGCAGAGAAAGATGGGGCATGTCCACATGGGCTCTGCCTGAGATTCTGCCATGCTCATCCCCTGACAGAGTGGATATTTGTTCAGAACCCATGCAGCTATCACCACAGACCAACACACTTCTTGCATAAGAAGAGATGGTTAAGAGGGATTTTTCAGTTCTGTTGCTGATGCCTAGTAGGTTTAAAAACTGGCTGCTTAATCCCATCTGCATCTACAGGGGAAGAGATTGATTCTCTAATCAGCTAATTTAGGTGAACTTGGAGGGCTCTGGTTACCCTCACAACTTGCAATCCTGCTTGAACCTGATTATGTTTTTGACATTCACACTTCCTCTGCATATTAAGGTTTTGCAGCTCTGACCTATATTCACTGAGCCAGCAGCTGCAGCTCTTTATTCTCATGTACTTGTTACTACTCCTCTATCGATGGCTTTCAACCCTGTAATGAAACAGAGAGGAGTATGTACCCCAGCTCATAGATGCCAGACCACATACATCTTGCTACATGGCCATTTCCATTCAGGTTTCAAGCTGAGGTTTCAGCCAGCGATGTGGGGTGACCAAGGAGCCAGCACATGGTCCTTCAGTGCAGGTACAAAATCGGAAAAGGTGTCCAGGAAGGAACCTCCCAGCCTGCTTTTGCAGCCATCTCCAGGGACTTATATTGTGCGGTTTGTGTAAAAGTATTTCCTTTTTTATGCTCTGCAGTTCCCATCTTTTAAATTGCTGAATATTCCATATTTTAATATAAAGAAGGAAAAGGAAAGGTTCCTGATTTCTCTTCTCCAGACCATTTCCCATTTCCCATTTCCCATGCTGGCCTCAGGTCCCCTCTGAGGTTTTTGCTTCCTAAAGATACAGTCTCACTCCTTCAGATGTCTCTTTGGAAATGTTTTTTACTTGCTATTTGTTATGACATTGCTCCAAACCCTTGTGATACCTTTTCCTCAAATGTTTTGACCAGTGAATATCCAATATTATACCTGAGTGTGCCCACTGCTTGATCATTCAAAATGGTCTTAAAATATGGGGCTTGGGGTTTGGGGTTTTTTTGTGGGTTTTCTTCTTTTGTGGGGTTTTTATGGGAGGGTTGCGCTTTTCGGGGGGTTTTTTTGTTTGTTTTGGGTTTGGTTTTTTTTTTTAATTTGCAGCCCATCCTTTAAATTTCCTAATATCTCATCAGCATTTTTGATTGCATATTGAGCAATGATTTTCACTGAGCTGTGCAGTGCCACCTGGGTCGCTTTACAAAATTGAGGTAGTTAATTTAAAGCCCTTAAAGTGCTTGAAAATACTCTCACTACTCCTCCAATGTGTACTACTTTACATTTACTGAGGCTGAGTTTCATTTCCGTTCATCAAACAAGTTCACATCTCTGAAGGCAAATAGCAAGGAATTCCAAGAGGGCAATTTGCTGGGAAAAATACAGCCATACGTTAGTTACCAACTAGCCTGTTTAATGAGGAAAAAATCCTGAGGAAAACAAACCTCTGTGCAGATTTCACTGGAGGAGCACACTGAGGTAAAAAGGTGGAGACCTTCTGCTTTAGACACTCAGATTTCATATGTAAGCAATAGAATAAGACAGCGCGCTTTGTGGTTGGGAAAACAATGTTGCCAGGATTAATGAATGATGCTTTTTGTCTGCAGAACTGGGGCTGGTTTAGCAATTCTAATAGCTTGATCTTCCACGTATTCTTAATGGCACACATCAGGTGGAGCTGGCTTCCTCCTGTATATGCCTGTAGTTTTGAGTCAAATAAGAAATGAAGGCTTTGTCATAGCTATGTAGAGAAGATTTCTGTGTGGGAATAGTCCTGGTGGAGGATATTCAGATAGCATCCGTATCCAGTTTTTCATGGGGATTTATTAACAAAGCTCTTCCTGCAAGCCATAAAAAAAAAAAAAAAAAAAAAAGTCAGACAGACATTTTGGGCATAAGTATGTCTTTCTGGCAGTCTCGGATGGTTCACTTTCAAATCTGGGAACACCCACTCTCCCTGCTGTCTGGAGCAAAGAGGTCACTGGGATGTTTCAGTGCACTTCAATGACTTTCTGCAAGGCAGACAGCCCACCACACGCAGCCTGAAAGCTGCTTGCCTTCTAACAGATTAACTAATTATTCTGAAAAGCACCAAAATAACCACTAAATGACAACTGTGCATCATTTCCTGATCTGTTTTGTGGCACTACAGTACATTACATCACCAAGGCGTGGTGGCACTTGTGCCATTAAAGTGGTGATGTTTAGGACCTGTGTTCAGGCTCATAGTGATCCTGGTCACCACAATCTTTCCAACTCATGTATGCCCCCTTTAGTGAGAAATCTAGGGAGGAAAACTTGCAGCTCCCAGCTCCTTCCTTGTTTTTTTGGGTGGGATGGAAGGGAGTAGGCGATGGGATGGCTTACTGTAAAAATAGCTCCCATACATATGCTGGGCATCCCCCTGTGAGCACCCAAAGCATTGCTAGTACTCTCTGGCCAGTAATCCTGCTGCAAGCAGATGTAAAGCTGTACCGCACCCAGATGCTTACACAGCCTAATGCTGGGGCATCCTCCTGCCATGGCCACCTTTGCCAGTCACTGCCATGCAATGCTGTTGTACCTTCTGCACCTGCCTCTACTTTATGGAAAAGCTATTTTAAAGCCTGCCAAATTCAGTAATGTTGATGTATTTCTTATCCCTCTCCCTGTAATATCTAGTTGCCGTAGTTACCTCATGTATCTAAGGCAACCAGATGTTACAGACGGAAGCACTGAAATAGCATCAACAAGTGCAAAAAATTAAGTGTTTTAGCTACTTCACCTGAGTTAAGCCACTCAGGGCTGTTTCCCTCTCAGCCCTGTAATTTGCCACCTCCTCGGATCAAACTTACTGGCTTGTTCCCACCTTCCTCCCTCAGCCTTTAGGGGTGCAACCACAGTGCGAGGAGGCAATTGCCCATTCCTTTTCCCCTGGAGCAATGGCTGTGGGACTGTTTGACCTTTTTATCAAGGATGTATTTCTAGGGCCACAACATATTGAGGATGCAGCAGTGGGAAGCAAGGGCTGTTTACAGTTAGCAGAAAGCCGCAAGCAATGACCTAATTTCATTCAGTTTGGGAAAAATCCACTCACAGAATGAGAATGATTTATCTCCTTATCTGTTTTTCTGGAGTAAGAAAATGCTTGCAGGCCAGTCAGATGGTTTCCACTTTCTAAGTACTGTCCCATGGAGAACCTGGCAACTTCTAAGACATCAACAGTGTTGCTGTTTACAGCAGTGAGTTTGTGAAACTCAAAATACACAGGCAGCTAACCCATGTCCCCACCTGATGAAGGATCCTGCTGAGCTGGCAAAGAGAAAAGTAAAGTGTTTCTTATGTTTCATTATTTTCCTTGACAAAATGGCAGCTGCCCAAAAAGTTGGGAGACCAGGATGAGTCTCCGCATGGGTGTGGTACAGCACACCAAAGGCATCAGAAATGTGGGAAGCACAAGCTGCTGTAAGAAATAGAATGATAGTGAGTACACATGTCCCAAAATAACTTCTAGGATAGCTGCTCTGGGTGAGTAATGTTTACAAGCCAGTCCCAAAGGGAACTGATTTCCCAGGCACTAAAGATATGGGTCACACAACTTGTAAAGACGGGTGTGCAGGGATGTGATGTCTCCCCTCCCTGACATGAGGCCATGTGATGGTGGAGAGATACCCACATCCCAGGTCACGTAGGAGAGGCTTTCCCACACAATGGGTGGGAGCTGTGTCATGATGATGTGCTGGGGGTTGTCCTCAGAAACCTTCAAAGGGCTTTTTAGAGACCTCTAAACAATGTACTCCATAGCAGAAGCGCTATACAGGCAGCTCTGCTTCTGCTCATAGGCAGCATGCAAGGCTGCTTCTTAGCTGATGCCAGCTGTGCCTGGCCAGAGGGTACCTGAAGGAGGTGGAGGGTGGCTACTGTGCCATGCAGATATCCTGAAAGACAGAGAGACTACCCTGAAGAGTGCAAGATGGGGCATACCGCTTGAGGTTCATCAGCTCTGAGCTTTGACAGCTTTTTGTGTACCTGAATTTGGTTTGTTGTAAATACAGAAAAGAAAAATAATCGAGGCTGGAGAAGTTTTGGGTTGGTTTGGTTTGTTTTTTTAATAAATTGTAATGGAAAAAAGAGAGTTAAGCACATGGAAACCTATGGAACTAACCATAGATGTATCAGAGGGAAAAGTAAAATTAATTCCGTAAGCTACTGCCTTTATTCCATCATCAGTTTCATCTTACAGCTGTTGTCTTTTCACTCCCTCCTTTTTCCAAAGGCTCCAGTTTTCATGTGAGGGCCCAGAAAGGGCTCCTAAGCAATTAATTCACAGCAAAGCACCTTTCTCTCAAGGCTGTAAAAGCACAAATTAGACATAACACCCTTCTAAGGCACCTTCCTCAGGAGCAAAGGAAGCAGGTGTTTAGTGTTACATTAATTTTAAACCCATAATTAGCATAACTGGAATCCTGGACCTCTTCCAGTTTCATTCATTATATTGCTCCAAAGGAGACTCCCCTGCTGACTGCCTGTGAGCGCGGCAGCCCAGGTCTCCAGCTACCCCAGCCCCTTTGTTAAGCTGTTAGGGAGGAGGGCAGGAAATGGCCTCGGTAACTGAGGTGTGGCTGACACAGCCTCCACTCCAGCTGCTCCTTGGCCATGACAGCGATGCTGGCCTGCGGGTGGCTGGTATTAGGGAGCTGCCTTTAGTTTCTCTAATTGCTTGGTGAACTCCAAGATCTGGAACCATCAGAAGTTGATAATGAGGTTTCTGACGCATCTCGAGCTGGTGGATCGCCTTTGGACTTTTTGAGAGTGATGGAGTATTCTTCGTTTCTCACTCTATCGTGCTGGTTGGGGCTGCTCTTGCCAGAATGGGAGCCACAGCTGCCAGCAGGGAGGAGGTATTCCAAGCAGCTTTTATTTTATACCTGTTACAGGGAAATAAACACTAGGATGAGCACTGAATGAAACAAGCTGGACTGTTACCATAAATGGCATAAGGAATTGCTTTGGTTTGCCCTGCCCTCTTGGAAACAAATTGATGTCTCTGGGACGTATTTTATGTTGGAAGATGTGAAGTGTACTGGCTTAGCCTGGTGTGAGGCAGGGAAGGGGTGCAAACAAATTGTACCTTGACTAGCTGTTAATAACCACAGTGTTTCTGAAGTTAGTGTTGCTTATTAACAGTCACAGCAAAGAGTATTTTTCATCCTGTGTGTGTGCTTCCTCCATGGGAAGCCGGGTGAAATTGCACGGGAGGCTCCAGAGAAGCAATACCTGCAGGGGCACTGGTTGTGGCTGACACTGTGGTATGAGCTCATAGACTGGTTCCAAGCCAGCCAGTGTGGGTCAAACCCATCTCTGGCTTTTCTGAGTTGTGGCTAAATATGGGCTCCCAGATTTGAGCAGCCTGATCTAGTGGGAGGTGTCCCTGCCCACGGCAGGGGAGGTTGTAAATGGATGATCTTTTAAGGTCCCTTCCAACCCAAACCGTTCTGTGATTTAACCATTGCTTTGTACAACCTCTGGTTGGATATAACTGAGACATGAGCAGAACTAGAGAGGAATAAAAAGAAAGATGAAGGGGAAAAAGACTTCGTGTGTTTTAGCCAGGATTTGAACTTAGCCATGAGAAAGACACAAAAATGCCATTGTGCAAAACCTGCGTCAGAGGCCAAGGTGAGGGGAGATGGAGGCCTGGGGGGTGTTGTGGAGGGAGGTTATGGTGCGGGAGTAAGCCGAGTGATTTGCAGTTTGATACCAAGTAGAAAAAACCAAAGTATCGTAACTTACCGGGTATTTACTGTAGTTGGTAGGGTTATACCTTAGACTTGCGTGAGAAGGCAGTGCTCATTAGCAGTTCCCTCTACTGGCTGAGCTGATGAAGTCATTCCCCCTGTTCTACCGGCGTGTTTTTGATAGCGCTAGGCTGCTGTAAAACGGAGCAATGTGATGTCTCCACATGTAAATTAACAAGGGTGGCTGCATAAAGCAGTCTCACAGGAGAACCGGGCAACAAACAATAAAAGCATGGTTCACTCTACTGCCAGCCAGCTCTTCTCTGGCAATGAAGAGCAGAGCAGCCACAGACTCTTTTTCTAGGAGTGATTCTGACAATCATTCCCCTTGTGCTTGATGATTCAGAGCTATTGCTGATGATAGCGTGTGTTGGGTTGGTTGCTGCATCATTCTGCAGGGGTCTTTTTGGTGTGACCAAGGACATAAGTCTACCCCTGATTTAATTTATAAAATACTATTTAAGAGACTGCATTTGTTACATGCAACTCTTTCCTTTTTCTTCAAGGAACAATAAAGCAGACCATTAATTTATCTTCTACCTCTGTTAAACAAAATGAAGTTGTGGTGACTTACCACATCATTAACAAGTCATGTGCTAATTGGTTAGACCTCTGAAGGCTTAAGTCACCCTGAAATAAGCAACGAAGTCAGGTTGTCAGCATCCAAGCCATGTTGCCTTCTGTCCAAAATGGCTCTTCAGGGAAGGAGCTCACTGCAAAGCTGCTGTCTGTTCACAGAATTACACATCAGCTGGAGTCGCAGCTCAAACATGAACACATTTTTACAGACAAATGCACTTTTCTTACCTTCCATGGATTTCATTGATTTAATTTTTCCAAACACGACCCATAAGGGAAGCCCTGGCTTCTCTTTACATTTTTGCCACTAATTTGCTAGACGCTTTTGGACACACCATCTGTTCCTGCTTTACGTGAAATAGGCGTAACGTTAACTCACCTGTCTCAAAGTGCTTTCCAAACAAATATAAAGCAGGCTATGAAACTGTTAAGTAGTTGGTTTCACTTCCAGGGGACCTGGCTCAACCCCAGGGTCTCTAGCAGCAGAATGCTTTCCATGAGGAGATTCCTGTGGGTTCCTGTACTGTACAGCGCTCTCCCATCTCCCCTGGCCACTGCCCCTCACAATCCAGCCAGGAGACAGGCCTGAGGCAAACCAGCCTTACTGCTCCTGCCAGAGAAATCCTGCTCCTCTCTGGCCCAGGCTGCAAACTGAAATATGTGCTTCCCAGTGCCGTGGCCGGAGCAACTCGAGAGAACTTCAGCTACATTCGAAGCAATAACTGAACGCAAGTATCCCAGGCTAAGACTAGGGCTACTGCGGGAATGACTGGACGCTGCCAGAGAGAGCAGCCGCCGTGGGAGGCGAGGACGGCCAAGCTAAACAACCACCGTCTGGTCTCACGTCCTCCTCCTCCCTGGGAGCAGCAGCCCTCCCACCGCTCGCCATGAGGCCGGGATCGGGGTGCGCTGCCCGCTGGCCCCGCCGGCCGAGGGGCGACCCGCTCTGCTTAGGCTTCGGGCTTCAACACGGTGCAACGATGTGTGATGCTCGAGTGTGCCTGGCTGCAAGTACCCTAAATCACTTTCGCTTTCTTGCTTGAGCCGAGGGAATTTGCATACAAAAAGCTCCATTAACCCCTATCAAAGGAGATTTAGATTGGTGGTGTTAAACAGCCGGAAGCGGACAGTCAACTTGTGAGTTGAACGTGTTTCCCACGTAAAAGTGAAACGTTTGCTGGTGTCATAGGAGTTTTTTACTGACCTGATAAGAGTAATTGTGCTGATTTTCTTGCTGGGTTTTCACAAGTACGTTAAAATTGAATTTCTGTAATGGCAGGAAGTCTAATTTCAGGAAAGGTGAAATGTCGGACCATTTTAAATACTTTTTACATAACTTTGGAGCATTTTTTTCACCATTACCAAATGCAATTGATTTGATTAATGCCACTAATAATATTAACCATCAGATAATAATGGTAATAGAGCTGAAAGTGCAACCAGTTCTCTACAAGTACTCATCCCTTCTGTGCTATGAGGACTACCACCTGTGGTCTGAGCTACCACCTTCTTTGTAGTAAAGGCTAGGTCATTATTAGTGACTTAGAATTACCTCTGAGTAACTCCCGATTTACTGAACCACAATGTTCATTTTACCCATTGCTTTATATGTTGGATGATTTGAACCATTAAAATGCAACTCTCTTGCTTTAAACGGGTTAGGAGGTTTCTTCATAGGGGAGCAAACAGAGACCAAGTAGAGAAGGCACACGCAGAAGTATGTTTTTTACAAGTATTTGCTTTCTGGCATATACATCAGTCACAGGGGAAGTCCAGAAGTCCCTGTGTGAAAACTCACAAGTATTGGTATGCGAATTATATGAACAGTTCAGTACATGAGTTCAATACAATACCAGTACTCACACTGCAAATGTGGCATGCTATTGTGTGTCCCACCGAGCCATTTCAACCACTGACAGTATATTTGGGGTGTAGGGATGCCTCAAAACCTCGAATCTGGGCTAAAAGAAGCCTTTTCCCTTAATTAAAGAATGTTTGAATTGGTTGCTCCTTGCAATTTGCTACTGAATGAACTCCTGTGTTGTAAAAGGAATTTTCAGCTTTTCAGGATGGGGCAGAGCTGTCTCCAAGATGCCTGTGGTCAGCAAATGCTCAAATGCATGCAGAAAGACCAGGAGGGAATCAGTGGAGGAAAACAGCCCAGGAGAAAGGACTTGCTAGCAGCACTTTTTCCATTTGCAGACATTAGCAAGTAGCTGATTTTCCCCTCCTGCCAGTGGGCTGGGAGGCCCCTGAGCAGCAAACCCAGGGGTGGCCCAGGAGTCTGGGAAGTGCAGCTGAAAACACCTGTGGGGTGATGCACTGGTCAGGGCCTCAAGGGCGCATTCAGGGCGGTCCTGCCCCACGCTGAGGTCTTGTAAGAGTGACCATGCCAGCAGCATGGTGGAGGAGAGTTTGGGTCTGGAAACAGGAGGGGAGGTAGAGAGAGGGCAGGTGGGGACGTGCTTGTCTGAGAAAGAGAAGAGGAGGATTCATTTTAATGTGCAGTAAGAAACTTGTGTTGGATTTCAGAGACCAACATGTGCTGTCAATAAACCTGTGTGGCTTAGAGAGCAGAAGAATGAAACTTCATTATGAAGACCCTAAAAAAAAAAAAAAAAAACCAAAAAAACCCCCACAACCTATTTTTTGGAGTAAAGCTGTATTTAATTTGGTTATAATCCACTGAATTGAGATATATTTCAAGCTGTCTGAAGGCTCTTGAGTGCGGCTCACAGAGGAAACCTGATCATTTTTGGCAGAGGGAAGAAAAGCTGTCTGTTAGAACTAAGTTCTCTCAGCTGGCACATTTATCACCAGAGATCAATGAAAACCAGAGGATAAATAAAAACAGATTTTGAAAAGGAACAGATAGACATGCAGGCACCAAAAAAATTTTTTTTTCCTTTTTTTTTTTTCCCTGGGTCTCTTATTTTTTCTGCTTTGGAGAAAATGAAATTGGAATGTATTTTATTGACAAGCCTGCATCTTATTTGCACATTTGCAAGACTGATAAATGAGTGGCTAGTGTTGTATAGGTCTCAGATGTGCTGCTCCATCAGAGCTATTAGTTTGGCACATTGAATGCAGACACTTGAACATGGTGCCTTTCAAGGTGGGACGCAATGTTCTGCTTCAACAGGAAGTACGTGGCCCAGTTTTTAACCACGCAGCAGGACTTAGATGGGACTAGAGTTGCCAACCAGCATGCTGACAACTTTATAGAAGTTAACTGTGTTTTCCTGAGGTGACTTGGTATTTCCTACAGAAAAGAGAGAATAAGCAGTATGTTTGTATTTAATAGCATGCCCTGGAAATGTACTTGGAATGTGGGCAAAGCTTCAGAGATACAGGGGGCAAGAGTGCCCCACAGAGACATAGCTATGTTGCTCCCAGGATCTTATGCAGTGTAAAAGCATCCTTGATTAGTGTCCTTTGTTCTTGCAGGCATCATCTTGTGTGTCTTCCTTTCTTTAGATTCAAATGTAGTGGAAGAGTTGAGCTTCTCTCTAGTTTCTGCCTCAGCTGACCTCTCTTCTCTGTGCAATTTTTCTATATTAAACAGCACAGCATTTTATTTCCATCCCCTTTAATATTATTGCCATATGTTGTCCATCTTCCATCTCTCTAACTGCTCCCACTTGGCCTTCCTCCCTGATTTTGATCCTGGACTCCTTTCGCCCTCTCTCTGCCTCCTCCTGGGCCTGTGCTCTGAGCAAGACCATCCCTGTCCCCACCACAAAGGGCCAGCTCCCTGAGCTGGTATCCCCTAGACACTGCCATCTCCACTTTCTGAACAGCTCTGGAAATGAACACCACCAGGTTTTCCCTGATGCCACTTTTCTTACTTCAATGGAGTTTACTGGAGGCTCGCACAAGGCTATTTTACTAACTGCTTTCACTAAGCTACTTTAAAGCACCCTGATTTTTTATGGTGCTGATAAAAAGACAAAGGTTAAACCACCAGAGGCCAGGGCATCGCACGCAGATCAATATGATCCCACTGGTTTCATGTGTTTCACCATTTATGGTCCACTGCATCTGGCCTTACATCTGTGCTGTCAATTCACCATCCTTTTGTTCTGAATTTGTGCTGAGTAGAATGGGGTCCGCACTCTTCACTAAGATCCCAACGGCTTTCTGTAATTAAATACTTAAGAAAAGTAGTTGAAATCTCTGCATTACCAGTTCTTGTTATGGCCAGAGTAAGACTGTAATACACAATTCAAACATGGAAGTCTTTTATTCACTGGTTATTCCTGTGCTTTTTGTATATAAATGTATGCTTTAGTATGAATGGTTTATAATCTAGGTAGGTTTGGGTCTATATTTTCATTGCAGCAACAACAAAACAAGAAAAGGTATGATCCATATGGAAAGTTAGTCTTTTTCTGGAATACACTGTATTTGCACTGGAGCCTGTACCACAACTGCCTCCAGTAGATAGATAAATCATTATGCAGAGAAAAAATGACAACTGTTATCTGTGCCATATTTATAATCAAAACTCCGTAAACTCCAGCAAGAGAGGGGAAAATCCAGTTCAGGACACGTGGCTGTGTGTCCTTGATGAAAGAATATGAAGATGTTATGTGCAAGATAACTTGAGGCAAAGCTATGTAGTACTGGACCATCTGTTGTAAGGGTGAGGGGTCAGCATGCCTGTAGCAGAGGCATGTCCAGCTATCAATTTTATTGCCTTTCTTCTTTCTTCTTCTTTTTTTTTGGGGGGGAACAGCACCAGTCTGTTAGAAACCTTAGCTATTACTAGAAAGCTGTAATGCAGGGGGAAAATGAGCTTGCATGAAACAAAAGTCAATTCAGTGAAGCGTCATGATAGAAGAAAAGACATATTTTTGCTGGTTGAAAGAAGGGATCTCATCAAGACTGTCTCTTTAATTTCCCCATAATATTTGAAGTAGACTCCTGGTATTTAATGAGCTGCAGAACACAATGACAGCTATAATTTGGCTAATTAAAAGCGACAGGCAAGGATTCTTCCTCAAAGACAGGAAAAACCCACTCATTTCTTTTAATAGTTGGTTGGCAAGTCTGTATTTTCTCATCAGCGTGACCCAGTGAAGTATTTCTCCAGCCAGATCAACACCTGGGCCCATTTCTGGAGCACATCATGGCCATGTGATGAAGTGTCATGCAGAGA
>JAOEHX010015311.1:0-24094 GCA_025448015.1 Bolborhynchus lineola
CCCTGAAAAAAAAACAAGAGTGAAGAATTAAATTAACTCTGAGGATTGTTTGCTCAGAGTAGGCCACTAAAACGGATTAATTAATCATCATTTATGAGCACTCTATAACATAGAGCAGTCAGCTCTTCGGAAAACTGCTAGAATAGCAACATGACAGTAGAACAGTTATAAAAGCAGGTGATAAATTTCCTGTGGCTCCAATCTATATCAGCTTGCCTGGCATTTCTTTCTTTGCCATCTGAAAGGAAGTATCCTGCTGAAAAACCTTATTCTGTATTTATAAGAGAGCTCAGTTTGAGTGGGCTGACTTAAGTTCTACAACTCTGTGTGCTGTGCTGGGCCCTGGGCAGCAATGCCCACAGGGAATATCAGTATTGCTCCAAGAGACCTTACCTTCCTCTACCTGGAGACTATGAAGTGCCACATTAATGGTAATAGACAATTCATTCCATCATTCAGAACAGTTAGAAACAGAACTTACATAAGCACATCTATAAAAAGAAACATCAGAGAAAGTAATTTACGGCTGCTTATCCAAATTAATTATCATTTTGACCATTATTTGCCATCAGCAGATAGGTGAGCATTTTTCTCCCACAGTTCAGTCAGCTCAGAGAATGATGTTTTAATTCACTGATTAGAAGGGTAAATAGAACAATGACTGAAGATCCAGCTAAAAAAACCCAACTTATTTAAGTCCTACTGAAGTGAACTCTATTGAACTCTAATTTGTGAAATACTGTGCTTCCCCTCCAGGTATTAACACAGACAGCTCCTCAGCAACACTTTAGACGCCTGCAGCACTAAACCAAATGTTTTATTCCTGAACGTGGTCAGTTTGCCAACCTTGAAGTCCATGTTTATTTCAGCATTGGCTTCATACTGCCTAGAAATATTGTCTTCCCTAGAACCCACCAGAATAACCAGGGGACATCGCCAAGCTGCAAGCTGACAAAATTTAATCCCTGGTCATAGCAGGTGAGAGCAATTTGACAGGGCATTCCCAGGTGACCCACAGTGTATGTGCAGGGAGGCTCAAATCAAGGACACAGCTTGGCTCAAAAGCAGCATTCATAAATATTTATCACCATAGTTAATAACTGTTTGGCAACCTGGCTGCTGCCGGCTCCCCTGGTTTAATGCTGTCTAGTAGCTTAGATTACAGAGTGGCAGAGTCTCCTCCTCTTATCCAGGAAACACAGCCATACATGTACTACATGTGTACAGCAAGCTCTTAATGGTATCTCATAATATCCTCTATGGTCTACATAACTAAGTTTTAATGTTGCTTAAAATACATGCACACTGTATCTAGATTTCTTCAAGTACAGAGAATGCTGACCACTAAATTACAATTCAAACAGGAAGAAATTTCCTATTTTCCACTCATACAAGTAAGAGGCCCCTTAAGATTATTTTGGAAATTCTGGAAAAGTAATTAGTTTTGCTGCAAAGATATCTATTCTACGCTAAAAACTCACCCCTCCTGTATTATCTGCAACATCTACATGCTACTAAACCATGTTCTTATTTAATTAGGTATCAGGCATTTATGAACAAACACACACAAATAAGAGAGCAGCAGGTAAATACCAGGCCTGTAAGATGGTGCTACACAAGCACTGCCTATGGCGCCCCACTCCAAGGCACTGCAGGGGACATGGGCTAATTCTGGCCTGTGGTGGCCACTCACCTGCCAGCTCAGGCCAGCTCTCATCCAGCTGTGCTGGCGGTACTGTCAGCACAGTATCTGCCACATGAAGAACAGCAAGGGACACCTACCCTCGTGGTAGTGCAGGAACAGAGAAAGCTTCATCATTTGCTGTGGATGCAGCCAGAGTGGAATTTATTTTGGCACAATAAACTGGTGCCAAGGACTACTCACATTATGCATTGGCACAAAATAATTGAAGCTGAACTGATTTTTATTTGTAGAGGATTATGACTAAAGAGGTTGACAGCCTCAACCAATGTTTTGTAGTTGCTCAACAGCAGTTGAAAGAGAGCAGGCAATATGTACTATCAAGGAAATGAGGTATCTCCTCATGCAAAACTGCTTTGATCATCTTTGAAAACTGAAGACCAAAACCATCTGAAACTTCTTTGAGCTGGATCTTTGAAGATACTTTTATTATTCTGTCAGAAACAGTTGGTGAACAAATCTGCTTCAGGCAATGGTGCTCAAATCCTTTCTCACTTGGTTCATTTGTGTAATGTGAAGTTGGGATTATTCTCGAGCCTGAATTTTTTGTTGTTTCAGAGGAAGTTTACAGTCTAAGGAAGTCTCTTCAATGGGAAAACACAGATGGCAACAAACCAAATTCCCATGTCGTGAACTTAACTTAAAAATTAAAAGATGTGCCTATAACAGGAGGATTGACTTGCTCTAGATATCTGCAAAGCTTTCTTGGGGCCCACAGATGTAACTGGCAGCGCTGCACTTGCATAGAACTCATTATACTTCGGTCACAATTGGATGTACCACTGATCACTTATACAAGTGTGATAAATTAACAGGTGTAAAAAAATCCATTTTGGTTTTCCCCTCTAGTGCAGCCACGCACTGATTGCATAATGTCATCATTAATAGCAGTTAGTTTTTCATAGACTCTGAAAGTATGGCCTAATAGTAAAAAAAAAAAAACACCCACTTTTCTTAAATGCAGGTTAGATTCCCAGGAAATACAGACACATGTAGACTGGGATATTCCCAATGTAGACACTGTAATGAATATGGGCACAGGAAACATAACGCCATTCAACATTTTTGTTTCCCCTTCAATCAAAGACAAAAGTGTTTCTTTCAAACACTGTGGTTTTTTGCTTCCTGTAGAGATATCATGCTTCAAAAATATTTGATTATCCAGTCAAGAATGCTAAAATATAAAAAAAGATGTGCAAAGTGGAAATAGAGTGGTTTTCAGGCATATAAATTATTTGCTTCAGTAACAGAAGGGTCATGAATATGAATAGTGCTGAATTCTAGAAAAACAATTTGTCATTATTAAAATTAGTGCTTTGTCAACACAAAAATCTCACTTCCAGCTTGCTTTTTGTGCTTCTGCACAGCCAGCTGCATTAAGGGCCCAAGTGCTCTGGGATTCATTATCAGTGAATGGAGCTCTGAATCACAAGGTACCAGACAAGTCTGTAATCCATAACAGGAAGCTGTTCAAGATGTGAAATATATTAAACACCTGAAACCGAAAGAGATATTTCTGTGGTCAGCCTAGCATAAAGCTGCTTGGTATTAGTAAATGAACACTCGACAGTTTTTCATTTCTCAGCCATGACATCCCATTTACACATTCAGAAACACAACATGCTGCCATCTAGATCTAATTATTAGAGGTTGCTCTTGGAGCAACTGTGCAACAGCATTTTCTGAGCACAATGGGAAAAGATGGAATAGCAAAATCCATTTTTCTGAGAGACATTCACGCAAGAGAGGAGCAGAGAAGAGCAGGAAATATGCTGCCACTTTTCTACAAGAACAGGATCCTGCACCATGTATTTCCCAGTGTCTTGGGTTTGCACAAAGTTGAGCTACACTCCTGATTTACTTTATATGTGTTAATTCCTCCCTTCTTGCAAATGTTATTTAAGAGGTGCAGAAGTGAGGAAAAATGTTAAAGACAGTGAACAACAAGTTCCTCTCAGAGAAGCAGGATTCACACATAAGACCTATCTCTGTTCCTGGCCTTTTCCAGCAATGGGGAAGGGCCAAAGGATGAGCAGAAGGAAAGAGTCTAAAAGGGAACAATGATCCTATTTAATTATTGAAGGGCTGAGTGAGGTAAAGCAAATCTATACATAAGTTTTGTAATTGATTTTTCCACTGCAAGTGCTAGATTGATGGAGAGGCATAACTTCAAATATCAACATACATGAGTCAATATTTGATTCCCAGTATCACATATTGGGTCATCTTAATGATCCTTCAGATCACTAAGATCTGGCCAGGTACACCAGTGAGCTTAGTTGGGTTATACTTCAGCAGAAAGCTGGAGCTCTAACAGTCCTTTTTCCAGGAATTTCTATTCTGGAATGTAGCCATATGGTATTCTCAAGGAGAAGCCAAAAGTTTTGTGCTAATTTCATAACTGTTTCGATTCACTAGGATAAATGGCAAGGACATTGGTGGCTATGGAGCATAGGCTCCTGGGATTATAGATCAAGCCTGCCCATGGAAGGGAGGTTGGAACTAGATGACCTCAAGGTCACTTCCAATCCTAACTATTCTATGGTTCTATGACTTGTTTAGTATCAGCTCCTGTACAAACACACAACTGCAGATTTCCCTCAGGCTGGAGGGATTCCTTCCCACAAAGACAAATATGATTTCCAGCCTTAGAGGAGACCAGCATCCTAGTGCCCTCCAGAGACAGATAGCTAACCTTTGTCCAGAAATGAGTGCTTTTAGTTAAGACTGCATTGAATTTGGCATTTATAGGAGGAAATAAACCTCTATATTCTGCATTAATAAGTACACGAGGCTATGGATCTGGAGAAAGTGTGCTAACTCTGAGTAAAGAAGGCAGTTTTGAGGCACTTCAAGCAGACCTAGCATTGTTTATATTCCAATAATTTTGAAGCAAGTTTTTATTTTCCTCTACTAAGATAACCTATATTTCATTTCACGTATATGATGCAAGCATGCAAATACAAATATTACATATAGAAAATACCCTGTATATCTATAATTTCTGGATATAACTGATTCTAAAAAGCCCTGGAAGAAAGAGCTAGATAGTAAAATGGTGTGACAACCCTGTCATTAGCTTACAAACAATCTCATATCACAGTGACCAATTGCCAAAGCTGATGAGATACTACATCAGAGCAAACTACAGCACCACTTGAACACTGCTGTTCTGCAGTGTCTGGGCTGGCCCCAGTGGGGGAACAAACTAACACACAATTGATGTCTCTTCCTATAAAATGTTTGCTATAGGCTGTGTAGTGACCGCAAGGGATTTTACTCAGTATCCTTCTGCACATTTGTGCAACACAGATTGCTTATGCTAGTTTAACCTCAAGAGTAATGCAAAGCAGACAGCTCTGTCCTCAGCCTCAGGAACCTGGAACAATTTATTGCCTCTGTAGCACGCTGTTGCACAGAGCGGGACCCTGACTCCCTCCTGAAAGCGTTATCCCACCTGATGAAGTGCTGCCTGCCTGTGTGCTTCTTGTCACAGAAAGTATAAAAACAAAGTTCCTTCTCTTTTGTTTGCCTGTTTTGCATAGAGCACTGCAAGAGGGGACAGTCACTGATTTTCACTGGTTTTGTCACTCTTGCCCCTAAGCCTGGTTCTGAAGCCCTTTTGAGAACACCAAAAGAGCCCAGTAAAGCAGTGCACTGGCACTGTGCAGCCCAGCACCACCCTCAAGGCACGTCACAGCAGCAGTGTGCTAGTTCAGCACATTACTGGACTACTGCATTTTCTATGGATTGAGGCATCGACATGAAAACTAACTTTTGTGTCTATCCATACTGGAAATGTTAACAGTTAATACCCATCTCCTTTTGTCTCAGCTGATTTGGAGACAGACGGCAAAGAATTACCCATGGTTTTATCCCATCTATTATGCACCACATTTGGGGGATTTTCACTTAAAAAAAAAATAAATCAATGGAGTAAAAGAAGTCAAAAGAGATGTCCCAGATCTTTCGACTCCAAAAAAAGTGATCAATTGGAACCTTTGTATTAGGCTGCAGCCTAATAAAACTCTGAAAATAAGCTAATATACATCTTCTGTAAGTACCTTTTAATATTAAAAAAAACTCATTCTAATTCAAGTGTAAGGAAAGCAAAAAGCAAGTAGATCTGCTTGCATACTTTATTTGCTGCAATAATATTAAATGTCATTGACAGATCCTTTAGTACTTATAAAAAAAACACTTCTGAGACAAGAAAATATTCTCTATCAACATCTCCTGTGTTCTCCACCATTTTAAAACTGGGTTGCAGGAAGCATTTGTCATATTGTGAAGAAGCTGAACTCTAAATTAAAAAGGATATATTTCCATTGGCATTTTTTGGGGGGTGACGAAGGTCAGTAGACTACAAGCCCAAAGAAGATTCACAGCCTTCCTTCTGTTTCTGGGGTACTACATATGGACCTGCCCAAAATCTAGGGCAATTTCAGTTGTTCACTCCAGTTAAGTCAAGCCCACAGAACACAGATTTTTCACAGTTGACAATCTTTGCTCAGCAGAGGCTCAGCACAAAATGAAAATGAATAAATTACCTTTTTTGGAATAAAGTGGCCACAGGGTAAACATACTGCAGATGAGCCATAAGGGACACTTTTTCCTAAGCACCATCCATCTTTACCTTATAGAAAAATTAAAAGCATTATCAATAATTTAACAAACTAATGGCCATGACTTTAAACATTGTGGGCTAATGATCAAAGAAGCACCACGTTGGCAGAGCAAGATGGTGAAAGTGGAACACATGTGGTTTTGCATTCCATGGTTATTTTGAAAGTCAGGATTCAGTATTTTTATCAGCAGCCCTTTCTTCTGCCAGAGCAAAACCCTGGGACTGTACACCAGCAAAGACCTGTGCTGTGTGTGCAACATGACCACTATGATATTATTTCTTGGTAACTAATTAAATTGCACTGTCATTGCGCATCCTATCTTAGGCCAATTCACTGAGTGGAAGAGTCAAGTAACAACACTCAGTTTGATGGTATCTTCATAAAACTGAAAAATTATCAACTACAGAGAAACGAGGCCTTTGCAGCTGCAAGACTGAGTTTAATCACCCCATGTAAAGAAAATATTGGGAAATACATTCTTCATGTATTTCATCATTCTTCTTTTAATTGGGAAATACATTCTTCATGTATTCATCATTCTTCTTTTAATAAATTATCCTTATTCCTCTGAAAGAAATTATAAGATCTCCAAAGAAGTGGCCATGTACAGGAGAACCAGAGTAAGGCTGACAAAAAAGAAACCTTATTGGCTTTAAGGAGAAAACAGTGACTGATAATTAGCTGTGATACCGTCATTCACAAAGGCTTGAAATCTTTACATTTCAGAACTTACCTACTTCCAGCTACTCCAATTTAAACAAATTAGCCAACCTTCATTCATAGGAGACAGCGTATTAGTCAGATTTTCAGGTTAATTCCATAAATAGCAGCCCTGAAATTAAGCTTTGCCTACACGTCTGAGGAGCGGCAATCTGTCTCCCTCAGATGTTCCAGAGTGCTGGGGATTCCTAACGGAGGGCTCACATTTGCCAGTGCCTCCCAGACACTTGCTCAGGGGTGAGGAACAGCAAAGCATGCAATAAACAGTTCCTATGTTGTTTGTAAAAAGAACTCAAAACATAGTATTGAAAAAAATATCTCCAGGAGCATCTCCTGAATGCTACTCCATGGGGAGCTCTTGAGCAATACGTCCCTTCAGATAAGGGATTTTAAAGATAGTGCACACTCGTGACAAGTTTGAAGATGTGAACCTCACAGAGAGGACAGGAAGTGCAACTATTTTAACATTTTTATTGTCATCTTTTAGTTGGTGGGGGGGGAGTACTGGGTTTAGCAAACTTCTTGGGGCCCCTGTGCCCACCCTTCCATCCAGATGCTGCTGTCTCCTGATACTCTGTGACCTTAAAAGTTTCTCTTGCCTCCCAGATCAGCATCTTCATGACCCATTTGTCTAATTATGGGAATGATCGCCTGGGCTTATATACCTTTGCCAACCTGGCCAACTTTGTTAAAAGCTCAACTAACCTGAACCTGCAGACACTGCCCCCTGTTCAGCTGGCTCAGAAGTACTTTGACCTCTTTCCAGAGCAGACAGACCCTCTTTGGCAGGTAATGTCACATCTTCCTCCTCCTCCAATTACAAGTCACTTGTTGAAATAAGAATCTTTTCCTATAAAATATAAAATAATCCCCCTTCACATTCAGATATGTTATTTCTTCCTGCATGCTGCCTTAGATTATATACATATTCTGAGACACCACTGCTTTTGACAAGAAATGGATTAGCTTCCACTCCCCCCAACTCAGGCATCGTAAAAGCCCCTAATTGCCACTTCTATGTGAGGAAGCTTCCCTTCCCATCCTCCCTGTTTGTAGTTTTGCTGATGCATTGCCTTGTGTTCACTAATTGTATTGCACTACCCGTAAGATGCTCTCAGCCAGTCAGCTGTAAGAGATGCAGATTCATTGTACCCCTCAATGGGAAATCACTAACATTGGATCACTGTAGCTACCAGGAAGGTTTCCTACCACCTGAAACCCCTTCAGTGGAACAGTAAGGAAAAGAGAGAGTCAAAGGGGTGAGCAGCAAACACAGAATGGGCAGTTATGTTTAAGAATGAAGAGAGTTTCTGTATAGACTATACATTTCAAATATGCTGCTTGTAACCTCCTTCAGCACTGTAATTACCTAATTATTGTTACAGATGTTTGGCTCTTCTCTTATTCAGAATATGATATGCCACACTGTGCTTTTAACTGTGCAGGTATAAAGCCAGAGTGACACCATGGAGATCTGGGCATTTATTCTGGGCTTATGCTAGCAAAAAGGAGCAGAAATTTTCCCTATTATTTTTGGTCCAGATGCAAAAGAAGTCTAAATCTATAATATTTCCACTGACATCAGTGGAGCAGCAGCAATTTAAATCAGTTAATGATTTTCTCCATTGTATTTTGCTAACTTTATTCACTTGCAAAATGTGTCTTATATTACCAGCCGATACTATGCAAAACCAGTATGCATGTGATAACTGCTTTAAGAAGTCAGTCTTTTCTGTGGCATCCTTTGTTCACATGTTTTTATTTTGCATTCATAGGTAGTAGGAAGATAAGGAGATAAATAATATCCCACATTTCTATTTTGTTCTTCCTTTTGGGTGTTTATGTAAACTAAAATTGGCGCTAAGTCCCATATATCTGAAACCATTTTGTCACCTAAGAAAGTAATGCCTTGAAGCTATTCAGAGGTTTCCATTTCAACCTCAAATGAAAAATTAATTAAATCCATCTTTTAATCTTTTTTTCTTATTTTCTTTTTTTTTTCTAATGAGTGAACTTAGTCGTGCAAAACTATTATATACACATTGATTTTTACTCAGACACCACCTAGGTGTCTACAAACTCTGAGTTTATAAAATGAGCCCGGCTAATGGAGAGAAGGAAATGAAGTAGTCTCACAGGGTGTAGGTTTTTACACCAGTCCTTCCAGGATTTGCATAAATGTGTAGCCTTACTGATTTCTCTGGGACCCCTGGAAGGGCTGGTCCTGGAAGGTACCTGAGAGTTTGGTCCCTGTGTACCTGAATGCTCACATGAATCAGTACCAGAGTGCTCAATATCTGCCACAAGTAAAATCTCATGAGGAAATATGGGATTTTACTACTTAGTGTAAGGCTCTGGCATTAGTGCCTAACACTTCCCACCTGCAAAGACATGCAAACATTTAGGATACCCCAGCACGATGTACACAACTGCCTTTTCTTCTTCAGAATCCGTGTGATGATAAACGACATAGGGATATTTGGTCCAGAGACAAAACTTGTGACCACCTACCCAAATTTCTGGTGATAGGACCCCAGAAAACAGGTAAGAAACAATGAATTTGTAACTAAGCTGGCCACCCAGTTTTGCATCTGTGTATTTGTGTTCTGTAAATTGAAACCAACTCCCTGCCTTTGAAAGGGTTCACTCCCAATCCCTGCAGGATTCAGACAGTAACTCCTTCACTGCCAACAGACAGGGACAACTGTTTGTATAGTAAAATTGCATTCACATGACATAACAAAACGCTGCTGTCAGGCTGCCCTGTGTTATGATTGCTATTAACTTCTTTGACAAATTATTTTAATATTGTTTTAGACCCTAACTGACAATAAATGTACTTAACACTCCGCAGACCTCTGAGGGTACCAGGGCATTTTAAATTAAACCACCAATTCCTTTCCCAAGATAGCAATTACTGTTGTGGACATACTACACAAAGAGGATGCTGAGGCAGGGAAATAATTGACTAATCCAAGATCATACAGAAATACTGTGACAGTGACAGAGACAGCAGGTTTTGATCCATAGTCCAATGACAGCTTGCATAGCGTGAAAACATTGAAGCACAATTTTAAAGAGACATTCTCCAAAATTTTGTTTACTACCATATAACATTTCCAGTTGTTTTTCTCAAACAAATAACAAATAAGTACTGTTACTGGGATTTGAAAGGATACTTACCACATACAGACTTGGTAGCATTGAAACAGAATTTTTATTCCTCAGTAGCAGACCCCCAGGACAAATGCACAGAGGGCAAAAGGACAGTTCTGGAAGCAACAAAACATAGTCTCACAGTTAATGCTTTTGAGATGTTTTGAGCAACATGAATAGTTTGGAAACAAAGGTGTTCAAGCCAAATTGCCTCAGTGGTTTAGATACAGAGTCAAGCAAGCAATGCCCTCAGCAGCAATATCAGGCTTGTATCACAGAGCAGAATTCAGGGTTTGGAAACGACAAAAGCTCAAAAAGCAGAAGAGCTGCACATATCCCACATCCCTCTGAAAGCCCCTTGTGCTTACACAGGCTTTTCATCAACAGGAAACTTCCTTATAAAAGGTAATCTATTTTTTCTGTATATCTCAGCATGCATTGATTTAAAGTACTTTCTTGAATGAATAAAGTCAAAGGTGAGGATTTTTTTGCTATTTCCTAATGGCATTTCTTTTTGTTGTTGTAGGAACAACAGCCCTTTATTTATTTCTTCTGATGCATCCTTCCATTATCAGCAATCTTCCTAGTCCAAAAACTTTTGAAGAAGTTCAGTTCTTCAATGGAAACAATTATCACAAGGGAATTGACTGGTAAGAAGAATAACAAAAAAGAAGCATTATTAATTACTACATGGTAAACCACAATGGAACAATTACAGAATCATGTATGACATCAATATAATTACTGGATGAATTTGTTATGCTTGACATTATCAAACAGAAGAAACTAATTTGTAATGATGGGACATTTAATCAAGTCCTTAATTTTGTTTAGATACCACAGTCACAATTTTCTTACTTTTTCATCAATAAACACAATAGACACCTCAGTTATGATAGCTGTCTTCATGCTGAATAACAACTCTGTCTTTTCATAACAATTTCTATACTGAATCATACTGTCCTTTTTCTAAAGCGTCTTTTCATTAAGGGACATTTGATCTGTCTCTTCTCGAGAAAAAAACAGCAGTAGAGCATTTCAGCTGGTATTTCTATCAGACTTATAAATATCACTTTTACTATTTATTTCTGAGAAAAGCATTTGTGTAAGGCTTTCATTTCCACAGGGAACAGCAGTTCTCATCCTTGTGTGAAAGCCTAAACGTAAGATAAATATCACACACCACAGGTTAATCTGGAGTAGCTTCCTTGCTGCCATACAGCCTTGAGAGTGTGCGGAGTGAACAGGCCTGACTGATCAAAGCAGGCTGTGCCCAGCCACAGCACCAGCTGCTCAGGTCAAGGTGGCACAAACAATTTAGAGAAAGAGGAAGAAACGCTTGGTGTTTGTTGTTCCATGCTACATAAAGAGGAAGTTCACCATGGCCATCCTGCATTACATGTGTAATACATGTGGTGAAGAAGGAGTGGTGGGGGGGCAGGGGGGTGTCTCTCCTCTGCAGCCCGTGTAACACGTAGAGGAAGAGGCCAGCCTCTTGGAGATTCCTTCTGCCAGGCACCACCAAAACTGTCCTGCAGGTTCCAAAGTCAGTGGGGTTCCTGGCAGAGGGTGAGCCCTGCATAATTTCTTTCCATAGAAAGGACAAAAACCAGTTAGTTCCACCAAAACTGGAAGCCCCTGAGTGATCAGTGAAATCAGAGGGACAAGAAAATACCTCCAGAAAAATTTCACCTTTTGCTTCATTTTAATTTTTCACCCTTTCAGTTGAACTTTCTCTTCTACTTTTAATTCTATTCAGCTTTAAGTGGAAAAGACTATTCAAAGCCGAAATTCAAATTTCACATTCTGAAAATGTCTAAAAAGAAAGATTTTCTGGATCCAAAATGAAGTATTTTGACAATGTGAAAATTAAATGGTTGACATTTTGAAGCTTTTCCCATTTTCTTCTGCAGCTAAAACCAAATTCATTCCAAACTGGTGAAAGTTATCCCTTGGATATTGAAGTTCTTAGCAAAAATCCCATCCATCAAAAGAAAAACCTTATTACCTGACTTCATGGAAGCTTTAGCTATTACCAGTACCATTTAAGAGCCAAGATGTGTTCCTCCTGTTTCAGTTCTGGAATGAGCTGAGAAATTCAACTTTACTTCTTGAGCATTAGGTCTGAGAATCCACCTTTTCACTTACAAGAAAATGAGAAGCAGAGAGATATAACCCTTTTGTCATTGTTGCTAATTCTACAGTTCCTTCCCCTCCCAGGTACATGGATTTCTTCCCCACTCCTTCCAATGCCACCACTGACCTCGTCTTTGAGAAAAGTGCCAACTATTTCCACTCTGAGGATGCCCCTAAGCGAGCTGCTTCCCTCATCCCCAAGGCCAAGATCATCACTATCCTCATCGACCCATCTGATAGGGCATATTCCTGGTACCAGGTATGGACCTTGCCTTTGAGAAATCAGCAGCAGGGGATGATGGCCAACATTCATGGGAATTTGAGCAACCCCTTGAGCAAGAATTAGGTTTACCTAATTTCCACTCTGTAAAAGTGGAAGGATGCAGAGTGCGAGATTTTGCAGTTGGCATCTATGACACCAGTGTCATTAATGATGAAACTTCTCAGCACAGAGCTGCCACCAGCTGTAAACAAACAGTTTAATCCCAATAACAACTGGCATTGCATCTAGGAAAAGCAGTGCCTCTCACCCAGGGGAATACACAGGGGAAATGAGCATAGCCTAGGTAGAAAATCAGAGCTCTTCTCTTGATGCTGAGAACCTGGTACCTCACCCCATCCTCCAGCATGTAAGCCAAGCTACATGGAGTGGTGTACATGTGTATGCAGTGCTTCCTAAAGTTTCCATGGAGTTAAAAAGGGCTGTGCCTGGAGAACTGGGGTTTTTTTCCTCTCCTTGGAAAAAAAGAAAGCCTGTTGTTTTTCTGAGGAAACTCTAGGATGCACTTTGTCTTCTACCAAATGTCCTGGGTTCAGCTGTGTTTTTGACTTTCATCCTGGGAAAAACGCTGATAACATGGATGTTTTTTAGTTGTTGCTAAGTAATGTTTACTCTGACCAAGGACTTTCTCAGTCTCATGCCCTGCCAGGGAGGAGGGGAAGACGGAAGGAAGCAGAGACAGAACACCTGACCCAAACTAACCAAAGGGGTATTCCATACCACAGCACGTCATGTTATATAAACTGAGGGCAGTTACTTGGAAAGGCTAGATCCCTGCTTGGGTCAGGCTTGGTATCGGTCCGCGGGTTGTGAGTGGTTGTATTCTCTTCCCTTGTTATTTCCCTTTTCATTATTATTATTGGTGATAGCAGCAGTGATTTGTGTTATACCTTAGTTACTGGACTGCTCTTATCTCAACCCGTTGGAGTTACATTCTTTCAATTCTCCTCCTCATCCCTCCAGGAGTGGGGGGAGAAAGAAGTGGAGGGAGTGAGCGAGCGGCTGTGTGGTTCTGAGTTACCGTCTGGGCTTAAACCACGACACCAAGCCTGTATCTTTGCACAAGAAAGTCTAATCTACTTAAAAAACATATTTTAAAAATATGGTGTAATCATACAGATAGAGGGCATATTGAAAGCAGAGTTAAAACAGACACAAATTAATAATGTTGCAATCAGCATAAAATACACCATTTCTGATACTGTTGTTATGAGTTTTGCAAGGAATAAAACATAGCCTAGGCCTGCAGTCTGCACCATTTTTAATAGCTCGCTTGCACCTTTACAACTGTCAATGTGAGAGATTCAAAGCAGTAAAAAATTATGTCTATTTCAGCAAAATTTGGCTCCTCAGCTCCCGTCCAGTTGTGCCAGCACAGCCCTCCAAGCATATCTTGGGAGGCTCATGGCTTCATCCTCGGCATCCTTGTGATACTTGCCTAATATCTCCCATTAGCACCAGCGATCCCATGAGGACCCTGCTGCCCTGAAATTTAATTTTTATGAAGTCATTACATCCAGCCAGTGGGCGTCCTCAGAGATAAGGACCCTCCAGAAGAGATGCCTGACACCCGGCTGGTATGCTGTCCACATTGAACGATGGTTAACTCATTACCCTGCTTCACAGGTAATTTTCAACCTGTTGTTTAACCAAGCTCATCAAAGTCCCAAAAAAGAGCACAGCCTCATCACTAGAGGTGCTGGGGTATTTCCCACTGCAACTCTGAGCTGATAGGAAATGCAGTTCAAACATGACCAGGCTATTTGGCAGAAGTGTGTTGATTTTTCTGTTTTCTGATGGAAAAGATGCAACAGGAAAAATGCTATGAATTGCGACCACATGGGCCTGTTGGGGGACTTTGGGGAATCCTTCCACCATCAGCCAAGGTTGCCAAGGCTTCTGGGTCCCAAGAAACAAGCAGCTGCAGCATGAGATGTTGTGGGAACTTTTGACAAATTCATTTAGAAAATGACAGGGCTTTAGAAGTTTCATTCCACTTCCTACTCACTTCCTTTCATAAAAAAATCTACATTTGTTTGATCCTGATCTGGAATTAGCCTTTCCCAGTGTTAGAGCAGCAATATCTTCTTTTGCCCCCATCTTCCTTCAGATGTCTTACTGAACTGCCTTTTATAATCTTTCCCATGAAAAAATATATGTAAACACATAGACCTAAAGAATATTCCCATTACTAAAAATATTGTTTACAGGTATAAACCTAAAGCAAAATTTTAGTACTACAAAATATACACATGAGCACTCTTGACCCATGGATGTGGTCCACAGCTCAGTTCCCAAGTCTACCTACTGTAAGAAGAAGTTGTAAAAGGGTGCTTAATGAGCAAGCATAATGAACAAGTATCTCCAGAGATTACATTATGTGGGACAGAATTTTGCTGAAAGGATGTGGAACTGAGTGTTGCCTGTTTAGTCAGGGAGCTGAAAATACCAAAAGAAAATAGAAGCTTTGTCTTTTGCAATCCTCCCTTTTCCTATTATACAGTCTCAGGTGTACTACAAAGAGGAGAAGCAGGTCAATTCCATTTCCAGGAGAAAGGAGAATGTACTTTCTTCTTTCATCCCTGGACTTTCTACTCCTTCATAACAGGGAAGCAGTACTGCCTAGAGCAGCAAAGGCTGTCCCTAGGCAATATGGCACTAGGAGCAAACATTTCCAGCACTAGGAGCAAACATCTCCAGCACAGACCAACTTCTTCCTCTGAAGGAGAAGGAGCTGTTCTGATGAACTCAGAGCATGCAAAGGATGCCAAACATCCCATGCCTTGTTACCTTTGCTCCTTCTTTGCCCTCACCCTGCTGCGGTCCCTCTCATGATGATTTCTCTCCTCTTCCAATGAAGAGTGACTGCAGCCCTCTTATTAAACTTTCAGGGGCACACTGACATCTTCCTTGTAAAACCGGTAACCACTCATGTTTCATGGTTACAGTGATTAATTTTACAAGACGCACAACAAAATGCACTCATCATAAGATGCACAAAGAGAGAGCACTCGGAGTGCTTAGTAATGGGCCCTCAGTAATGTGCATTCTCTTTGCCTGTGCACTCAAAACCTTAATAATTCATAATAAGCCTTCAAAATAAATATAAACTACATCTGCCTGAAATAGTTATTGGCAATACTGCTTGTAACTCCATGACACTTTTGATACACTGACTGAACATTTGCGTGTGGAGGTGAATGTATCTTTATGCCATACTCCTCTTTAATTAAAAACAAAACAAAAAAAAACCCCTTTGCTAACAATTTTGCAAACCTGCAAGGCTGAGAGCCTGGTGGCAAGTTTTAAATAAATTGCCACAATATCACTTCTGAACATGAAATTGAGTAGCTTCTGAACATTTTATTCTCAGATATACATGAGCTTTCTGTTACTTACCTTCCATGCCAGATTTCCTAAAGACACAATATAAATCTCAATCATAATTTTACATTCCTTCTCTTTTTCTCAGAATTTTCTGAGACTGAGGATTGGCTTGTGATATTTAACTGTTGCATTTGAACAATGTGCACACAGAGTTATAAAGTGCCCACCTATACAAATTTAACAGAATAAAGTAAAAAGTATATCTAAAAGGAAGTTCGTCTGTAATAATACTGTACAGAGACACACACTAATTTAACCCCATGCTGTTATCCTTAATCTTGGTTCTAAATAACTAGCATTTTTGCCCCTACAGTTGCTTATTATTGATGGACAACAGCTAAGAAGTGACCCAGCTACTGTGATGGATGAAGTGCAGAAGTTTCTTGGAGTCTCTCCTCATTATAATTACTCTGAAGCTCTAACGTGAGTCTGTTCCTTTACTCTTTGCCTTATGGGATCACACTGTACATCTCCACTTGATCATTAATTACAATTAAATAAAAAAAAAAATCCATAACAACGTTAATTTTGCAAAGCTTGGGGTTGTATATTTAACACCCCTCCAATTTTGCCTTAACTTGCACATATATAACACAGTACAGAATTGATGACTGCATATGTTCCCACACGCAAACTCTACTTTGCACAACATCCAGAACAAATACCTACACAGTCTGCTGTACCAGATGCAGAACGAACATACAGATTTACGTAAAAACACATCTGCTAAGTTTGAGTGTCCAATCTGAGGCGCCCAGTGCTTTTTTGCTATGGGTATCTGTTTTGCTTTCATCACTGCACCATTTAAAATGTACATTCTGCTGTGGTGAGTTGTGCAAATAAGAACTCAGCACGCATTTGCACATCAAACTGTTGAACATTATGCCAGTCTCCAGAGCCTGAAGACCACCTTGGGTCAGGTGTGAAAAATTTGGCTTAAAGGTTTTTATCATATTCTTGTCGGAGTCTAATGGTAGACACTGGGTTAGAATTGCCCAGTATGAGAAAATTTGTCTGGTCATATAATTTCTTGATAATTTCCTTTTAATGTGGACCAAATATATAATTTCCTAACCCCATTTTCATACATGGAAAGCCCTTTGATTGACTTTCCACAGCCTTTGGCTCAGATCTAGCAAAGACAGCTATGGTAAATCCAATGACGTTTCTCACCCTCATTACCTGGAGGGTGAAGCTTTCCTCATGCAAGAGGACTAATGGCCTGTGTGGTACTCTGACTCTTCTCAGTTCCCCATAGGAAGGCAGAGTGTCTGTAGGGGTGGGAGGTGGGCTGAATTACTTTCTCCCCTCTTAGGCTGGCAGCAAATTGTAAGTAGCTTTTGTACTGAGCCTCTACATAGGAGGAGCATCATCCCATTACGACCCGAAGTGCTGGGTTCAGGGAGCCCTGGAACATCTATGCGCTGAGAAGTCTGGCACTGCAGTAGGGATTTTTGCCAAGTCAGTGTGCAAGCAGAAAGCACGAGCCTGCGTGTGGGGTGGGAAATAGCAATGCCTGTACCTTACTTTCCCTGAAGGCTGGTACCAGGAAAAGTGAGGGCAAAAGGAGACCACAGGCTTTTCAGCAACCCCCCACAGCCTCCTCTCTGCTCATGATTATTTAATGTTTCTTCCACCAGGAGGGTTCTGGTTATTTATACAACAGGTTTAAAGAGAGAGTTGAGTGCTCGCTGGTCTTTGGGCCTTAAAAATGTTGCTCTGCCAAAATCTTTTTCTAGAGAAAAAATTTTAGATTTGACAATGTAATTTTTTAAGTCATTGTTTCCAAAGCAGCTGAAATAGAGGAGGAGTTTGAGTACACAGCTGAACTACTGATCTTCCAATAACTGCTGCTGCACATCTGCAGTGCCTTCTGCTTGGGTTTTTAAATACACACCCACATGCACATATCTTCTTTTCTGTAACTAAATTAAAGCCAGCAGAGTCACACACGAGGAATAAAATCTTTGGTTTCCTATTTGTTTGGACAGGAAAAATGGATTGTAAACACAACTATAAAATTATGCAATCACTTTTTAGAGGCATCAAAAATGCAAATGTGCTGTGGGAGCACACACTTCTGTGCAGATTTAGGATGGAATTGAAAAATGCACTGAACAATGTAGCTGCTTTATTGTAGGACTGTCAAAGTAAAAGAGATTGCATAGGATCACTCCTAGTCATTACTGCCTAATAACTGTACACCACAGATTTTCAAAGTTGTCACAAAGCAGCCTGAAGACCCAGACCTGCAAACACTAGGGAGCAACAAGTTCATCACCCTGAGTAATTATATGAAAGTCTTATAGGAGAATAATATCAATCCAGGCAGAAGGAAAGTACTAATCAGAGACAGCGGAAGAAGACAGCAGAGAGGAGATGGAGAAAGGGCTCAGGCATCTGGAGAGAAGTGCACATCATGTCAGGTTAGCAAGAGCCACAGCTGAGATGGCAATTAGGTCATTGCTTCTTACATACACTGCTAAAGAGGACCTAGATTCAGATTGGATACAAGGAAGACATTCTTTACAATGAGGTTGATAAGACACTGGCACAGGTTGCCCAGAGAGGTGGTAGGTGCCCCATACCTGGAAGTGTTCAAGGTCAGGTTGGGTGGAGCTTTGAGCAATCTGGTCTAACGTAAGGTGTCCTTGGCTCATTGCAGGAAGGCTGGAACGAGACACCCTTTAAATGTTCCTTCTAATCCATCTGTGAATCTATGATTCCATGACCTGGGAGAACAGAGTAGTGAAAAGAAATGAGGAAAATCAACTAATGTTGCAAGGCTTTTTTTTGCATGTAATGCCAGCAGTTGATATTAGGATAACCCACAAAGTGCTAGGAGAGGGAAACAAGTGAGTTGTCTGCATGAAGTTCCCACTGTGGCATTGAAGAGATGTTTCCCACCTTTTCCCACCCAACTCATTTTCAAAGGGAGTGATTGATAGCTTAAAATTTTAGAGTGTCTCAACTTAATGAAAAGAAACCTAGGACAAAATGCCTTTTCATCTAGCATGGCTCATCACACCACGCTCTGGCCACAGAGGCAGCTTCACATCCATCAGCCTCACAGGGGAGATTTCTCTGATTTTCCCTCCTGTGAAGAGCAGGAAGGAAAGGAAAAGGAAGGATTAGAGGAGTGTGCTTAACAAAATATTTTCTCTTGGAGCACTGCAACATTTTGTCATAGGATGCGAGAAGGATCCTCGTGGTGGCATTGTTTATCTCTGCCCTCACAGGCACCCACCCTGCCTTTATCATCAGGTATTGACTTCCCAAGAGGCAGGGTGAGCATACAGGTGTCCTGGTTCAGCCCTGCACCCCCCACAGCCTCTCTCTGTAAGGGAGGAAAAGATAACCAGTCCTACAGGAGAGGCTTCTGCTGGCTGCTTTAAAGAGCTCACTTGTAACTTTATCCTTAAAACTATCACTATTTTCAAATAAATACTTCCATTGTGCCCAATTACATTTTCGGGGTTCTGAGAGTTTCATAATGGCTGAACACATTGATTGAATTCAGCCCTAGCTGTCTTACCCTATTTCCCTGACCCAAATTTGTTCAATACGCTTCTTCTGAGGCAGAAATATTGTTTGGGGCACAGTTTTGCAGTTTTCCTTTCCCAGCACACTATATTGCTGCTTCTTTTGGGAAATTAGTGCAAGCTAGCTCAAGTTCTTCACCATACAACGAGCAGATGGAAAAGGCCAAAGCAGAAATTAATTTATAATAGATATATCTATTTAATCAATTATTTATTTATTTTTAACTGATACAGCTACTGAAAGAATTTAGGAAACAAGATCAGGCCTGCCATAAAGGGCTGGGCAACAAAATGTGTAGAAGGTTCACCCTTCTCCAGAAATCAGTTCACTTATGTACAGTGGCAAATTGCAGGTGCACCCATGTTATATGGCTAGACCTAGGGCAAGAGGGTAGTCTGTAACTCATTAACAACCTGTTCCAGCCAATTTTATTTCATCCTTTTCAAACATCTGCTGAATAGCAGAAACTCAAACCTTGCCAATGTTTTATGCATGCTGCAAGTCCCCCAGCAATAAATTCAATACTTAATGCTGCATGTTGTTCATTCCTTCGTGAGTACGTGTTTTAAAGCCTTAATCTAAAATTCCTGTATCTTTGAATTTTAGACATCCAAATCAAATTGCGTATTTCAGATAAGACTGCTAAGACAGTGTTTATGCTCTAATGCCATCTTTGGAATGAAAATTATATTTAGATCTAGAGATATGGAACCACCAGCTTCTTAGGCACAGTTAAATTATCACCAACCAAATCACAGTTCCTTCAGTAGACCTGAACACTGCTTACTTCACTCAAAATCAACATAAAACTTGCCAATATTATATTTCTCATCATGTGGTAGTCACACAAAAATTACTTTTCTGTACAAGTAGACTTAGGGATGGAGACCATTCCTGTTGAAGCCAGCAAATAGATGCTTGCCCTTTTTAACCCCTCTCACCTTGACAGTCCTAACCAGTGACAGCATCAGCTCCAGCTGAAGGATGGACAGCTGTCCTTTAGCACAGATGATGATGTCCTGACAATACAGCACATCTAATTCCAGAGAAAGAGCTGATTAATTTTTTTCAGCAAAAAAAGTTCTTTTCAAGTGTCAGTTGTTCAAAACATTACCATCCCACAGGGATACATGGAGCAGTTTGACACTAATAAAATCTCTGACCAAAACCAGACAACAAAATATGAGTCGTAGTCTGGACTGGGGCTGTGTAAGATCCTTGAGACTGAAGCTGAGGACCTTGACTGGCATTCTAAAGATCAACACTTACAACTTGTACCCTATATGCTGGACAAGAATAATAAAAACTAGCTAAACTAACTAATGTAGGTAAAGCACAATGTGAAAAACCTCTGACCTTGAGCCACTTCTAAAGAAAATTTGTGGAAAAAAAAAGACCCAGCAAATTCCTGGAGCTTTCACAAGACAGGAAAGCTGTTTCCCACTCTGTCCTCAGTATTTCTGCCATCTAGAGAGATGCGGGCAGCAACATTTTTGGCTAACACTGATGCCGTAGTAGCTGGAAGATTCTTCTGCAGTGATGCCTTTAAAAAAATATAATCTTCTACAGGTTTGACCCTCAGAAAGGCTTTTGGTGCCAGCTACTGGAAGGAGGGAAAACAAAGTGCCTGGGAAAAAGCAAAGGTCGGAAATACCCACCAATGGACCAAGAGGTAAGGGCTTTCCAGAGATTCAAGTCAACATGTTTGAATATTGACCTTCTGTTTGACTCCAAAACTAGCCACACTGAGCCCCTCGCTGGGAGCAGTGCACAGCTCCCGGGTGGGTTTCCTTCTTTGACTGTTGTTTTTTTTTTCTTTTTTCCCCATCCTCCTCAGTCTCGAGAATTTCTGTCGAGCTACTACAGAGACCACAACGTGGAGCTGTCCAAGCTGTTGCACAGGCTGGGGCAGCCCCTGCCCTCCTGGCTGAGACAGGAGCTGCAGAAGGTCAGGTAGCATGCAAGGGCAAGGGAACCCAAATAAGGACAATTTCCTTCACCGTCAAATCCCTTGCTTCTCCAACTCACTTGTGATCATCAGTAGAGGACTTCATGAATAGCACTCTTTCTATTAAAAAAAAAACCCAAAACCCACAGAAAAATAACACCCACCTCACCCTTTGACAACTGAATATGCACGTGCTGACAGATACAAGCATCGACCCCTTTTGTCAGTTTCCAGGAAATAATAGAGAGCTACATGACATTACTCTTTATCCAGACCAGGATTTGTGCATAGCTTAGTTCTTCTGTACACCAGGAAGTACAAGAAACTGTGTGTAGGATGGATTGACTTCAGCGTACATGACAAACTGCAGTGTGTCAGGACCTGAGCAAAGGATGGGAGCATCTCCCACTGGACCATGAGGTTGGTCATCCACTAGGATTTTTCCATGTTTGCCTCTGCTGCATTTAATCCCAACCCTGCAAATTTTCCTATCATTTTATGGGGGGATATTCAGTACTTTGCAGTTGAGATCCCTAATGGTCCTGCCATACGTAGTGTCAATGCATCATCATTGCTTTCTCTACAGAAAAGGTGGGCTAAATTCTCACGTAACCTACTTCCCTGCTATTCCATTAATAACTGATGACAGTCTGTGTTGTTTCTTCTGTTGCTTTGGGATTTTTTTTCCCCCCTTCACAAAAAGATATATCCTGATTTTAGTGGAGTTGTATGGGTGGTTGAGGTGCAAAGCAGTGAGGGGTTGTCCTCCCAGATCTCTGTGAAATCCATTGCCTGCCTCTTGGACAGAGGTTTTTTGCCACCCAGAGGTTTTTCATCACACCTGTTGGCTTCCTACAGCAGCTGTGGCAAAGCTCCGAGATGTGAGATCATAGCAAATGTTTTGGTGCAATGTCAAGGGACTACTCAAAACACTCCAAAACCTTTTAAAGTCTAAGCAGGCCATGCAAACAGTGTATTGACAATAATCTAATACCAACAATTTTTTTTTTCTATCAGGAAATCGGTGGTTTTGCTCTGAAGCTTTCAAAGTAAGCAATTAGGTTAGTCAGCTAGGGTCTCGGTCTGCAAGCCATTACAGAAAACAAACTTGAATGACCAAAGTGTATGTTAAGGTTTTGAAAAAACCTACAGTCTGTTGAACAATAAATGCCTTCTACAGACTTTAATGGAGTTGAAGTGACAAGCATATCCACTATATATATACACCACATATATGTTTTTATGTCTGCATATCTACCTACAGTATCTCTAGATCAGACATACACTTAGACATATCTGCATTTTGTGCCGATGAAAGGGTGGTTTACCAGAAATACAATATTAAGAACTGTGCTTTTTCTCCCAGATATGTGTGGGCAAGGTTGACAAGACTGGGCACAAACTTGCTGGGAAATTTTAGTCGAGGGAGCAAATATCATTTAGACATTTTAGCATTGTAACACCTTTTCTCAAGAATACCAAAGCTAGCAAAGCTTTGCCACATATTCCTTATGCAGCACAAAACAGAGCAGGTTTTAGTTTTCAGACTTCTCTGTCTTCCTAGGCACAAGTCATTTCAGGTGCTGCGGAGGCTTTGCATTTTCTCCTCAGCATGACTATTACCCCTAACTTCTAACTCAGGAGACAGAACTGGACTTGGGGCTGCACCATGAATTCAGCCTTGTGAAAGCTAGCCTCAGGGAGCACAAATCAGCTCAAATCACAGGCTGTCATATTCAAGAGCATGTATATGAATTAATTCCTGCTTCAAACCAGTTGATACGTGTAGATAACCAACTTAACTTTTCCAAATTCCTAAATCATAAGACTGTCCACCAAAATCATGACACTTGCTCTGGACTGGCAAGTCTATTGCTTCCCACAGCTATCCTGCTGCCACCCATCACACCCCCAGCTTGACAGCGGCACCTCCCTCCTCCCACAGTGTTTCCTCTCACCCGGCCCCTCTCACTTTCCTCCACCACTGCCCCCCTCAACATGCCTGCCTGCTTCCTCCTTCCACACCATTCCAGTCATTTTCTCAGTCCCAGCACAGCTTTGGTCCAGGTTCCTACCCCATGTGAGGAGCTGGCACTGCTGTCCTTGGTCCATGAAGGAGAGGCTTGGCCAACCAGCACCAAGAACATACACAAACATACAGGAAAGCCTCAAAGTCAGTCTTACGTTTCCTTTTAAATACTGATATGGGATTTCTCTCACATAATTGAGACATCTATTTTATAGGTGATGAAGGGAAATAGCACTTCTAGGGCACCATTCATCTCATCACAAAGCAGACTTCTTAAATGAGTGAGATTAATCTTGCTTCTTGCTCTCTATTGACTGTAAAAGGAAAATAGGCAACTTGTTCAGAGGAAGCGCTCAGCTGTGTAAGTCTAAAACTAGGTGATCCGAAAAAAAGATGTCATTTGATCTCACAAATGAAGCTGAGAGGGAGCTGTGAGGGTCTGAGGGAACGTTTTGATTTTTATTTCCGGAAGTAATTTTTCTAGTTCCTATATTTTGAGCAGGAGGACTCTTCAAAAAGAGCTGGGGCAAACCAAGAGTCAAATAAAAGGAACCTCGGGGGGTGG